>JAMKCH010036978.1:0-86087 GCA_023653785.1 Ophioderma brevispina
GTTTCAAGAACATTGAAAGGATCACACTCGCTCTGTGTCAACAAAGAGATCACCAAACTTCGTCGCACCAGCTGGCGTGGACGGGTCACTTTCAACACCCTTCTCACTAGATGATCTTACCTCTGCTATCAGCCACTAAAGAGTGGAAAGGCATGGCCCTGATACATACCATCAGAGTTTCTTGATGCAATGCATCCTCCGATGTCTAGATGGCTCCGGAGTTCTACACTGTTGCCTCAATCACCAACCATTCCTTAACCCAAGATCTGGATGAGAGTCCTTTATCTCCGCACCCCTAAACCAAACAAGCCGTCGACAACCCTAAGACCTACCGCCAATATCACTACTGTGTTTCTCTTCAAACTCCTTGAGAGGATGATCCTGGCTCGGCTGGAGCCTGTCGTCGAACCCAATCTGCCTGACGAACAAGCGGATTTCGCCTCGTGGCCGGAGCACTGTCCACCAGATTCAGAGATTCCAATCTTCCGATTTTAAATCGGAAATCCGTTTTTTTCATTGCTGATTTCTCTGGGATTAAAATCCGATTTTTCTATATTTTTCAGATTTTTTTACGTTTTTTCCTTTCACGATTTTTAATTGTTTGGATCGGAGAGTGAGATTTTTTAAACGGAATTCTTGTTTTTATCATAATCTGATCTCCCAGACTCTGATGCACTCAAATGTACATCGGAACATCGGTATATTAAATAGGTTTGCGTACATGGCGATTTTGTATAAGAGACTACTAAATGCAAACATGGTCCAACCCTGGCATGCAAGCTTGCTCTATCGGAAAAATAAACCGACGAAGGACAAAATGAACATGCACATTGAATTTACGAGCCTTGGAAACATTTAACAGACATCGAGAAGTAAAGGGCACCACATTTCAATAACGTTTACTCAAATAGAAAAGGCGATAACTTTTTCAGTTTTACAATAGAGACACCTTCATATTGGGGGTAGGTTTGTCCCAGTGTTAAGTGACGGCAAGCCTTCAAAATTTGATCCATTGCTGCATTTTGAGGCTGATTGCATTTTGCAACTGCGTATTTAAGTTATTCTTGATCAATGATATGAAATGCAAAGTAAAAGGCCCCAAAGCGTGTCTTGTATCAATAATCATATGATTTACTTTTGGCCCTTTTAATACCGTGAAAGTTGAATTTGATCAAACAAGCATGACTAGTATGAGATGAAATTTGGAGTCCCCGAACTACGAGTGAGGCTTTAGCCCCCTTCTTCACATTTACAGTTAATTTTAGCTCTTTTGGGAATGATATTTTTAACTCTCAGAAATGGTCTTTTTTCCTGTAGCTCTAAATATGCAGAAACCCTCTGGCTTAAGCGGGCCCCTTGCACCCCGGCCGTAGGGGCGATACTACTTCGCTCGCTCCCTTCCGTTTCAGCTCTTTTTCATTTTTCACTCCCCTTTGCATCCTCTGCAGATTTTGTAAAACTAAACTCACTAACGATATTGAGGAAAGCTGTGAAAAGCGCCGTAAGGCAGGCGTCATCAATTGGTGGACTCTTACTGCAGCATATGACAACAAGTGGCACCAAGGCCTAACACTCCAGTCTCAGGACCACTCCGGATCGTCACCTTGTAACATTCATATGTAACATCGTGCAAACCGTAGCTTTATTCTCAAGCCCAGTGATGGACAGAGGAGTCGCCTGCGTCGTCTGAGGGAACGAGTAACCACAAGGATTGTACTGACTCCTATGCTGTTCAACTTGAAAAAAATAGCAGCGATTACCATCAACAACATCTAGACATATGGCTACGCCAACGATCTTGCCCCCCTCCACTCCGACAGCAACTGGACAGAATTAGAAGAAAGCACACTTACTACAAACATGGGCCTACTTTGGCAGCATATCTGAAGACCTGGAGCCTGAAGCTGTGCGAAGCCAAGACCACCGCTACTGACTGCCTTCCCCTCACACCCAAGGGCTCAACCGTCAGTTTCAAAATCAACCTCAATTGAGCGCCTCCTGCCATACAATCCTACACCCACCTACCCTGGGCGTCAAGCTTGACCGGCAGCTTAATACCGGCAGGCACCTCGAGTCCGTATGCGCCAAGGTCTCTTCGAGGAATACTCCTGTGCCGACTTGCTGGATCTTATGGGTGCCAGCCCACCGACCCTACGCACCACTCTCGGCGTTGGCTCTGGTCTACAGCACTGCGAATATGCCGCCAAAGCATGGTGCAACAGCTTCACACAAAGAACTGGTACTCTCAGGGCTACAAGCTTCCCTATAATCCTATATTCCTATATTTTTGAAACCTCTCCTATATCCCCCTATAAACTAACTACTAACTTTCCCAAAATCCCTATATTTCCCCTATATTATTGTTTCTCCAACAGAAATTAAAGATTGATGTTTTGCCTGGTTTTTTCTTCACAGAATTGGTTCAAAAGTATTGCCTTTCAGAGTCTTAATATTCATTAAAAGGAGCTTATACACAACAAGCACTACACAATTGGGTAAATCTCCAATCTTACATTAGCATGGTTGTTACATGTATAACTCCTTTGGTCAATTTTAGGACTTTCCTGAAATTTGATGACTTTGAGACGCATATTTTTTTAGGAGTAAAAACAGAAAATATCTTATGTCACGTAAATCATAGACACTCTTTAACTATTCTTACAAATAGATGCTATATAGAAGTCATAGTTGGTAAAACTTGACACACACAATTGCAGTACTTTCGTGCCTGTTCTCCAGGAGGGGCTACTTCATTGGTTTGTTGAGGTTTGTGCACAGCTGAGGGATTGAAACCCTTACCCATTTATAAGGGTCATATTGGTAAAAACAAATACCCGCCATTTCTAAGGAATTTTGCTTACAAAATATGTTCTTTTTTAAATTCAAGAATTTTTTGGGGTGTGCTCAGGCACAAGCCCCTGGATAGATCTTGGCCTTTTTCACAAGATTTTTTTGAGGCAGTTTTTGAGGGAAATTGACACTCTTCACCAAAGGACAGATTGGCTAACACAACATATCACTGCTAATGTAGATGCAGGCCCTGCCCCAGGTCAAACAAAGTCACGGTCACATCTGTGAAATTGTGTTTCCACACTATATTCCCTTGATTTGCTATCTAAAATATCCGTTAGCCCCCCCCCCTTGTTCGCCCTCTTAAATACACCTTGACTGATTAACTCCTACTTTGTGAAAGAATCACTGGCCTAAGATCCAGTTTGTGTACCGGTACACAAGGTTGATTCTCTGAAAGATCTATTTGACCTTTAACTAATTGTGGTTAAAACTATTAATAAATGTCTTTTCTGGTGCAAGTTAGGTGGTATGACCATCACCTTGCTAAAAATACCCAGGCCAAACTCATTCAGTTTGAGAACAGATTGACTCTAAGAGCCTGATGTGACTTTTGACCCTATTTTTTGTCAAGCATTTCCTTGTAGCAATGAGGTATTATGTTTCGTGTCGTATTGACCTTAAGAACCTCACCTTACCCCACTTGACACGCTTTTTTAAAAATCTAATAATAATTGCACAAATTTGCTAACAGAACCACTGACTATTACTTGGGGTGTACACAGATTGACCTTTAATTACCCTTGTGGACCTTTACTCATGTTTTTAGAAGAAAATACTGTCAATGCACTTCCTTGGTAAGGATCATTGGTGTACATGGATCAAGACTTTCAAGTGCTGATATTGACATAAGTGTTGATAGGTAGAGGGCACTAGCAGATGGTACCACTTTCTGTCAAAATACCCAACTATTTGTGTTGCCAGAAGAATAGCAGGTAAGGCACAGTACCATTTTCCCTGGTTAAGTTGAGGCCCCGAGGTTTCCACTGTATCTCCAAATGAATAATTTAAAACTTCAGAAAACTTTGTGAAATTTGTTTTCCACAAACAACAACCTCTTTGACCTATGGTGATTGGGTCCCAACCTCAAAACTTCAATGACATTATAGAGTCATGACTTATATAGAGTCATACTTGAAATATTACACTCTACACTCTGCAGGAACTCCGGATTCCTCAAACACTTCAAGGGATAGGTCACTGTCAGAAAGCATTTCCCCCTCATTTATTACCCCCATGGGAATATTTCTACATGTAATATAGTCCATTCAAGGCCAAGATGGCTCAATTGTTTGGCACATGTCTTTCTCTTATTAATTAAAATTGTTGCTGATATACAACGGAAAGGCGCCCACATTTCAAGTAAAAAGTACATACAAATTCCTATATTTTCCCTATAATATTTTTTCTTGTTTTATCCCTAATATTATCACCTATATTCTTGTTTATGGCCTATATTTAGCACTAGTATTTTTTGCAAGGGTGCACTTGTAGCCCTGCAAGTGTACCCAAACGAGACCTTGATGACCATCACCTACTGGCTGCCTCCGTCCTACTCCATCTGAATTCTACCAGTGCTTTCAGGCATTGCAAACCTGCCAGCAACTTCCGGAGAGACAACACACCGACAAACTAGTGATAAGGCCCTGCTGGACAACAAGCACCTGCTTGCCATACAACACCGTCAAAGAATCACACAAAACCGACGCAAACTCGGTAGAACGAGACCTGCGCTCTCACCTCAACCGACCTTTCTGCCGTACACGCCGCTAAACTCTCCAGTTCCCCTGCCAACATCTTACGACATGGAATACTGCCTGCTTGATCCTCCAAACGCATACCAATTCTCTCTATGACACCTAAGACAGAACTACCACCTGGCAGCATCTTCATCCCACGCAGATGGGTCACCTTAACCGTATTCCGCACAGGAGTCCGGTCGCTTCAACAGCAAATATGCACCGCTGGGATGCTGCGCAATACGCCAGCCGCCAATGTGGTCTCTCCAGCCTGCCAATCACAGACTGCGGATCACATTCTCAATGGGGAGGTTGCCCTAACTTTCGTCCTCCGTGGACATAGATTTTCTCTAACCCCAACCAACCAACATTGATTTGTCTCCAACGCTTACAACACGGAACTTTACATAAAGATGCAAAGCATTCACATTGGTACACACATTTCTGGCAACCAAAATGATTTGTGGAAAGTGACTGTATACCACATTACTAATATTTCTCCCCACTGCTAGCGCTACATCAAGATGATGTATTTTGTTTTCTGCAGATAAAATTTCAAAACCCAGCTCTGGACAGGCTAAAAGTTGAGATGGCGCAAAGACCAGACTCACTGGAAGCAGAACATTGAGACACCACAGAGAGGTAACTTCTCGTACCTGAAGGTGTTATCTAATAAATGGTGTCTTTATACTGTAGGCACTAATCGGAGGCAATTTGAAGGGGTTGCCTTTTTCTATATATACACATGTACAGCTGTTCACTCTCTGTACACTGGACCGACGCTTAACATCCCCTCCGAGGGACGAGATGCTTTCATGATTTTCAAGTATTGTGAACACATGTTACCAACCAAAATGCTTGTCCCATTTTCTCCAAGCCGCGGTTAATTTGTAAAAACAGCTTTCAAATAGTAAATGATTAGCTGTTAAATATATGACTTTGATTTTTTTAAAGAGATGATATAACTTTTGTGATCATTGATGTGAACCAGGCTTTCTATTACCTGTAATGCATGAAATTTATTTCATAATCTCATGCCTGCTTTCCAATCAAATTTGTAAAGACGCTAATACCAACCCCATGTCATTGATATCTTTCTTATAACGAAACATGATATTTAACAATTCACCCTTAACACATTAGAATCTACCAAGTGTGTATGACGTTCCCATTATAGAACTCAAATGTACACATGCCAAATGCGGGTCACGCTACTCTTATCACGAGCATCATGAGCTTACGGTCTATTTCACAGGATTGTTAACACAAGCAATGGCCTCTGTGTGTTTCTACCTTCCCAGCATAAGCCCTACCCATTTGAGAAGATATACACCAAGGTGAAATTAAATGTCCCTTGCTCAGGCACATGTGCTAATAATCTGTCTGAACCTACATCGCTCACTGTCCTTGGGTAGAGTTCAAAATCCTGAAATGTTTATACTAATATCTTGAGAGGTTGTCTGGTTTTTTTCTTCTGGCAGACCAATATATGAACTGGAGCAGGAAGCCATTTTGGAGGGCCACCTAGCAACAGAGGTTGCCCTGGTGGTAGTTGATGCCTTGGAACTTTTAGTCGGTGTAAGTTGTCTTGATAAATATATCTCAGCAAGTGATTGCATGGTTGTGTGCAATTGTGTGTATTTGGACAATTCATAGAGTATGGTGCCATTAGTCAAGATGTGCAATTTACTAACTTGTCATAGGTGCCCATACACAAATTTCATACATTTTCAGTTTCAATATCTGAAAAGTAAGTATGTGGGGTGGGGGGGACTGGGGCACTCTACTTTACTTGCCTCTCTCTCTAGCCAGGAGCTGTTAGGAGCATATCACATTCTTATAGTTTGTGGGGCACTCAACCATAGTTTGCCAAGTTGAAGCAAAATGTTCTGATGTTTTTCTGGCAGCAGTAAATAAATTGTGAATTGCGTCAGTGATCGTAAGTATTGCACTCTGTAAACAAAACACACTTTATATATTTATTTATTGGACTGAGTCTTTGTAAGATCTATATCAATTTCAGCAGGCAGTTTTCAATCAGATAATCCAGTAAGGGGGGAAAAATTAACATTCGTACCAAAGTTGTTAGATTCTCACACAGGTTCATAATATCATAGGGTGCTATATTACTCCTGCATTACATCATGAGAAAACTTTGTGTGTGTTGTTTCTTCAGACCATTTCCTCAGCGGACCACCTACAGGGCTCCTTGACTGGTGTAATGTAGGTGTGGTGGAGGGGGTGGGGGGGGGGTGGTTACTTCATGCCTTAGCCTGCAACCAGACTTATAACCTTGCTTGCATTCGTGTGCAACTCCTCGCTCTCTGTGTTTAAGGTAAATCAAATTTCTTGACATTAAAATTAATTAGTTTACATTGCGCTGTACATAACGATTATTGCATTTGAAATCTGTGCAAAGAAGTTCTAGTAAGACTCCAACCACTACCCTTGGTAGCCAATATATTAATCCGGGTCAGGAGGAGTGATGTCATCACTATTAAGCACAGCTATTTATCATGCGTATCGCGCCTACTGACAACTTTGTACACTTGCGATTACAGCTGTGAATTACAGCGATGCACAAAATTAACATTATGTGAAGCTATGACATCACTCCTTAGTTCTGGCTTGACGATCAATACCTGCGAGCCCAATTTTTTCTGTGAGAAGCCTTCACCATAAAAAAACGAAATAAACATCTTATAAACAACAACAACAGCTTAAGGCCATTATCTAAGCGTGACAGTAAAATCCCGCTTGTGATAAAACACTTGTGGCATTATATCAATCGCTTCCAACATGATATCCGGAAGCATTGGAAGGCAATTGAGTTGAATTGAAGTTAACTAACTTGCGTCAAGTCGCTTGGGGGCCATGCTAGCGATTTATCGTTCAATATATTGTCAGTTGCTTTGCCACTCACAACAGAAGTGATGTCTAAAAACGCTATGCTCTTTGCATTGCTTGGTATATCATGGCCTTTAGTATCTTAAAAGAGGCACTATTTGGTGACTTGATTATGTGGACGGTAGAAACAGAATATTGTCATTACAAGGCTTAGTTATTTAAAACCAAGTTTTAAATCCGCTTTGTCCCCGCTAACTGGGTGGCCGGATACAACACCTCACACTCAGCAATAACTGCTGTGTGAGGATTGTTTTTGAAGCAACAGATATGATGCCGGATGCCCTTCCTGACGTTAATTACCACAAGTTTTTCGGCGGCGGGCCTAACCTTTGGGCAAACCACCCCACCATGCAAGGCAGCATGTGCTGAATGGCGCCCTAGCTCTCCAGAGCCGATGCCCTTTGCTGTGCCAGGGTAACCATCTACCCTCCTCATCATATTCCTTACAAATCCTACGGGTGCCGCTTTAGCCGCCGCCAACGTCTTCCCTGGGGTACAGGTAGTACTAGTTACCGGATACCAGTCTATCATTACAATGCTCAAATATTAATACATCAATAAATATGGGTCAAAGAATATTTTTTTTGTGCCTTGTTATATAAGTCAGTGAAGTTACTACTAGTTTTTGTGTCATAACATTAGTTTAACTATATGTTTCTTGCAGTACCCCCCCGATTATTGTTTGATAGGAAAGACGAGCAGTTGTGCCTCAACTTGTGTCTGCGGTTGTTACATCACTGTAGTCTCACTATCCGGTATTAGTAGATGGAGGCGTTCACATGCCAGTGCCTCACTTTATCTACTCATGAGACAACACTTTAAATTGGCAATGTGAGTATTTACGCAATTATAAGAATATTAGTGCTTTTGTAAACCTTTACCTTTTCCAGTTTTGCAGCACTCACTAATAGGAGATGAGTTATCATTTTAATTCTCAGAATGTAATATGTAACTTTAAAAGTTTGAAGGTAAAGGGTGTGCAGACAATTAAACGTTCTAACCATCAAGGTCAACCACTAGTATGTTTAAGTTTTTCTTGTATACTCGGCCCCCAATTTATAATTTGTATTTGTATTTCATGTTTCTTCTAGTGGAACAAACTGTAAAATCAATTCCAATTTTCTTCAAATGGATGTGCTATGCTTGTATGCATGAGTCATGCCTGCAGTCCTCCTCCCAGGTTGAATACAACACGTTGTTTTTTCTATTTCCAATTCTGTTTGATAAAAAAAACAAGTTTTGAGATCTGATTAAGAGGTAGAGTGTTAAAACCCAAATTTGGATTGTTTTTGAATTCGTTGGGACCAAGTTAAATGGCTTCATATCGTTTAAAAAAAAAAAAGTTTTCTAGTTGCGATTCTTAAAATTGCATTGCTAATGATGTAACACTGATAAGCGGCAAGTTGATTCTACTGGTGAAAAAGAAAAAAACACATATAAAAACCTTAACCTGTCAGAAATGATTGTCAATCAATCCCTTGCCCATTCTTGTCCAATCTTCCTCAGACAACCGTCTGAAGTCCTCTATATAATTATTGCATTGGAATCCATATTCTCCGTGTGAAGACTTGATCGAGCACAGAAATAAGTACCAATTTTCCAGAAGTTTTAGGGGTCCCGAGTCAAATGTTTCCCCTGTATAGATATATTTGAGAAACACTTTAATCTCATTTGCTTCGTGTTAGCGTCGTTCTCCAGACTTTGCTCGTGTGAAGATGCAGGTGACAATGTCCCTGTCCTCGCTTGTCGGCACAGAAACCATTTCCATGAAGGAGTATCTGCGCCGCTCGCTCAAGACCATCTTGACATATGCGAAGAAGATGTGGAGTTGCAGCCACCCGTCTTTTCAGAGCAGGTATCTATTGTTAACCAGTACATCAATTCAAGCTCGTATTTTTCTTATCTGGAAAGTTTTCTTTATTATTGTGTACTGTTATGGAAAAAGGAAAATTAAAATACTTGTCATTAAGTTACATGTTCTTTTGATGGATTCTTAGGGCATTCGTATTTGTAGCTCATACAGATAAGCCTAGCTATATAAGTCTAGTAATGGCATGTATTGGCAATCTATTCTGCGTCTGTTGACACTTGTTAAAAGCTTTTTAAAAACAAGACTATGAAAGTGAAGTGTTACAAAAAATGGCATAGCTGGCACAGCGTGAACAAAATGCCTTTAAAACAAAAACAGAAATCATGTGTTACTGTGTATAGCAGCAAAGAAGTAGACCATTTTGAAATGTCTCACAATTCTGGAACTCCAGTCTGTGCTTTGCCTGGTGAAATACCCGTAGGGTCTGCCTGAGAAAATTTCCGGTGTGCATATTGGAGTGTGGGATATAAGATAACCGGTTTTGCATAGCTTATAAAATTTATACATGTTTTACAAGGTTCGCAGTAGATATGGTATTTTTATTAATATCAATTAAAAAGTTTGTAGGTGGAGAGTGGTGTTAACCTTCATATGATCTGTCAGACACAGTCAAGATCGCAGGAATTCCAGGAGGACCCAGAGATGTGGTTAGATCTCATGTACAGAATGATTAAAGGGTGATGTGAGACCTTTATTCATATTGAAAGTGATGAAACCAAGTAAAACTAAGCTGATCAAAATATCTCATCTCACCAACATCACTGAACATGACCACCTGTACTAATCTAAAAGTGTTTCACTTCATTCCCCCGTGCATAGGTGATGCATAAAAAGAGGAATGGCGTACACCTGGTGTCCCTAGTTAAAATGTTAATGCTTACAATTTCACAGGTATCAGAATTCCACCAGACTTTGCCCCTGACTTGCTTAGAAATGGCTGGCAAACACACAGAAAACAAGAACTTTACAGAAGCAGCCCAGTGTCTGGTTCATGCTGCTGCCCTGGTGGCTGCATACGTACACTTCTGGAAGACAGACCACTCTACCAGTGGGATGCTCTCTTTGCGTACGGAAATTAATTTCTAACAGGATGTTGTTTAAAATCTTTATTCGAATTACGATCATTAAATGTATTTTTTGGTAGGGGTTGGAATCAGATCCAAGATTTTAAATTGCTGTAGTATTGGTTATTTTAATAAGAATATAATAATACTAACAAGTCTTTGATATAGTGCCTAATGCAGAGACCTCTAATGACATTCACAAAAAAGGAGCCATCATATCATAATCGATTACACAATACAAAAAATCGATAAATCTAATGTTAAAACAACCGTGATACATCGACATCACTATACACAGTTTCAAAATAATTTAGGATAACATTTAGGTAGAAATTCAACCAATATATGTGGACCAACGATAGAAGGGAAAGACAACCCAGTTGCCTGCCCATACTAAGAACATATGGGGATACACCTGAATCGTCAGCTGGGAGGTTTGTGTGTACCATCACAGCGACATCGGTTAGTCTTGATCTTTCCTGGATTCAGATGCCTCTACCCCTACCTAACTACGAAAACGCTATCCTAGTGCAACCGGATTGATGAAGGTAAGAACCAAAAAAGGAAGGAAAAAAATACAGATTATAGTTAGTAATTGGGACTTGCATCAAAACAGGATACTATCAGGAGCTAAAATGCTGTGTACTAGGATGTCTTCAGACGTGACCTGAAATAGTTGCTGATGAGCTAAGCGGAGACTGTTAGGGATTTTATTCCACAAATTGTGCTGCTGCATATGCAAAAGATCTATCAACCATAGAACTTTGTTTATGATTTGGCTGATATACTCATCTGGGATCAAGAGAGAATCGCAAGTTTCTTCTCGGTGGTGAAATACAGCTGGATGAGCTTAGAAATATAGCCTGTGACATGCCGTGGATTGCCCTTGTAAGTGAGAAGCAGAATCTTAACTAGACAACTCCAGGTCATTTTTTTTTTAATTGGAAGCCAATGTAGTTGGTAGAGAACTTGGGTTGTGATGGTGATACTCGTCGAAAAGTCGTCGAAGAAAAAAAACTTTCAAACTAAAAAAATCGAAAAAACAAAAACTCTACTACAAAACAATCCGCCCCACCCCCCACCACAGCTTATTTTAATTATCCTCCGTTCATCTTTCCTTTTACCTCTCTTCACCTTTGTCAAATTCTCTTTCCATGAGCAGGCCTACATGCAATTACTGGCCGGAATCTCCTAGATTGTAACAATTTCGTGTACCCATCTTATTGTCGATTTTCATCAAGGTACTGTCCGAAAACCGCACTGTCCCCTTTTTTCCTTATTGAGCGCCAAGCAGCTTTGCATAAGCTGTTAAACAATGATTGAGCATTCTTATGGATGAGTCAATATGACACCACGGTTTCGTGCTTTTCTTCACTGACGGATGTATAACAAATTTCCGATGATCATAGGTTTGGCTGAGAAGAGTTGCTAAGCCGATCTATTAATGAGAGCGAAAGTCATAACATCTGTCTTCTTGTCATTCAATATCCTTGTTGGATTTACACACCAGGATCTGATGTCTGCAATAATGTTTTTCAATCTTTTTTATGGCTGCTTTCCGATTCCGAGGGTGGAAAGTCAGGTAGAGCTGGGTGTCATCAGCTTAAACAACAGATTTTAGTGAAAGCCACACGGATTTAAAAAAAGATAGCACATGGGCTATTTTATTACCTAGGCTGGTGGGTAGCACAGCTAGGTCTTATATTGAGCCTTTACATAGCCGTGGGGGGAAATGTACTGGGTCTTGGTATTTGCACAAATCAGTACACTGAACTGATTTCCTTTACCTTTACACCAATGTTGACTGAAACATAATCATTTCCCTTCGGCGATGGAATGCCCCAAATTACCATAATTACAAACCCCTAAAAACGATGGTCCGACCATTGACCCCAGGTCACCCCCTGTCGACCTTAGCTCTCCTCAATTCCGTTTTGGCGTTATTCAAAACGGACGTGTGTTACCGCAGCCTCTGTCATTATAGCACCCAAAATTAACTGAGATTTTGATACTGGACTAGTTGTCCGTCTCATTCGTAATCTCCTACTACGTAATACCATTCTATCTGGAATATTACTGGATTATAATACCTGGTTTATAGCGCTATTCGAGCGGAATAAACAGAGACTTTTACGCCGTCGGAGAGCTCCTGATTGGGGTAGTACCTTTTTTGCCGCCAGTGCGGTCATGTGATCTGTGTACAGCGGGAAACAAGGTAACCAAAGGCAGCCATTGACGCACGTGTTGCTGCTTTGACTGCCTTTGACTATGTGGATTTGTTACCGTCTTTGTTAGCGGGCTTGCTTGCTACAATTTATATGGTTTAGTGTGTGTATTGTTTTATATGCTTGTGGTATCTAATTAAACAATATGTAAAACTGTGTTTTTGAAACTTTCTTGAACCCCGTTGGTGACTCATTTCCGAGTTTGGTGTTTGTGTCTTGACGTTTGCGTACCGGGAGAACTCCACTGCACGTCTGTTATTTTTTCTGTAAACGGTTTTTGCGCACGCTATTCCACTAGCAACTCACGCTCACGCCCCGTCAATGACGCTAATTGCTTTTCGCTGCTCCTCTTCCATTCCTTGAGTTGGATCCCCATCCCCTTTGGGTTTCGTTCACAGGCAGTGTTCCCCCCCGCACCGACCGGTGCGCCTCTTTCTGTCGTGGACTTTCGGATGTTCAAGGGGCAACCATTGAACATGTGTACGCCGCTCGTGCTGCGTACACTGGGAGGGGGGGTTGGTGATTCGGGCTCCGGTCGGGGGTGCGTCCAGTCAGCCGGCTGCTCTGGGTGGCTCCCAAAGGTGGTGGTTAAACTTCGCTTACTCTGCGCGAAGCGCTGATTGGGTGGCTGTCGGGCCGGCCTCTCACGTAATCATCGCCGCTGGCCGCCTTTTTACATGCCTCCTTAGGGGGCTGCTCCGGGTCAGGCTGGCGCGTTCTTCGCGCCCGATCCCCCGGGGGATTGGCGGCCGCTGGCATTCCGGTGGTGGTGAGAGGTGTGGGTGCCCAGGCCGCCCGGGCTGATCCATCCCCGTTGTTATCCACACTAACGGAGTTTGCGGTACCGGTGTCTTCGGGCACTTCTACTGCGACTATGGTGGCCATTACTTCGGGGTTTTGTCACGGCAAACCCCTGGGGCGCTGTCTTCGGTATCCCTTTGCGTGACGCCCGCAGGTGTTGACTTCGCTCGCTGCACCCCGCACTCTACCCTGCTAGTCTTCTGTCCTCCTCAGGGCGGCCGCAACATGCCGCACCGGGCCCTTCGGGGCGTGGCGTAGTCGAGTGGTGCTCCTCTGGGGGTCTGCCTCCGCTCCCTCAGATTCCCCAGCTGACTAGGTCGGCCTCTTACGCGGGTACTCCTGCTGTGGTTGCTAGTGCTGGTCCGCGGCACCTGCTTCCGCGGCGGTCCGCCTTGGGTGGGGTACCCGGTGGGTGCCGCGGCCTCTGTCGTCCCGGCATGCAGCTGTCATGGCCTCTCCCCTGCATGGACACGTACCCGCTGCGCCTACCTTCTCAGGTTCGCTGCACCATCCCCATAACGTGGCTTACCCTCCGCCCCCAGTCTATTTTCTGGACTGCGGGGCGGGTCAGTCTGGTATGTGTTGGTGTCTTTTTTTCGACCGGGGCCACCCCATGCGGGGTGGCTTGTGGTCCCTCCAGTTGTCACTCCGCAGCCTCCGCCATCGGCGTTGCCCCAGCCGCGCCAGGTGCTGCTGCCGGGGCTGCTTCTGACCCGCTTTCGAGCAGGCCATTTGCGCCACTGCTGCCGCAGTTTGTCTCCCTTCTGGGGCCGGTCAAGCTGCGGCGGTACAGCCTGGTACCCCACCGGCCTTTGGGGCAGGGCGTGTACCCGTCCACTACCTTCGGCTTACGTGCCTGGGACTTGTGTCGTCCCCCTCGCCTTCTCGCCTGTAACCCCGATCATGGGCGGGCTGGGCGCAGTCGAGCTTCGTGGCTTCTGCTGCCCAGCCTATGCCAGATTGCTTGTCCCTGCTGGAGGCCCTGGTGTCGCTGCCCAGGTGCGGGCCCCGGCCCTCCGCCTTCCACCTCGTTCCGTGCTGCCTCCTCCTCACAGCAGGGCTCCTACCAGCCGCAGACTTCCGACGTGTCGGAGGACAGCGCTGGCGGGGCGGACTCTGGCTCGGAGGTGAGATCCCTTAGGTGATACACCTTCGCAGCCTTAGACGTCCGCGGCAGCTGCGGATAGGAGGAGGTGGATACTCTGGCCGCTTGCACCCCGTGCTGCGCATGCGGCCGAGTCTTCTCTCCTGCCTTGTGCCCTTAAGCGGCGTGCGGAGGATGGGCAGCTCAATCTGGTCTCCCTATCCTCCTCCGGAACGCGTCCAGGCGTTGACGCTTCCCACGACGTTTGGTTTTTTTGGTTTTTGTGTTTTGTTTGTGTTTGTTGTGTGTTTTGTTTTTTTTTTTTGTTGTTTTTTTTGTTTTTTGGTGTTAGCCCCCCCCTCCCCCCCCCCCCCCCCCCCCCCCCCCCGCCCCCCCCCCCCGCCCCACCCACCCCCCCCCCCGCCCCCCCCCCCCCCCTCCTCCCCCCCCCCTCCCACCCCCCCCCCCTCCCCTCCCCCCCCCTTTTTTTTTGTTTTTTTTTTTTTTTTGTTTGTTTTTTTTGGGTTTGTGTATTGTTGTTTTTTTTTTGGGGGCGTTAGTTGTTGGGTTTGTTGTTTGTTTGTTTTTAATGGAAGGATGGGTTAGGTAGGCGGGGACGGGAGAGTGGGTGAGCTGGGGGTCCGGGGGGGGGGAGGGGAGGAAATTGGGTGAGGATATGAGTGGTTGGGGTTGGGCGGGGGTATCCCTCCCCCCCCTGTCCCTCTTTCGGGAGGGATTTGGGAGGGATTGAGAGCTGAACACGCTGTGTAGCTGGGGGGGAAAGCCATAGGAGGTTTGGATATTGGTGCGGGCTCTGGGGTGGAGGGGGGGTGCCGGGTGTGTGGTTGTGTGGGAGGAGATGGAATGGGCGGGGAGTAAAGGGTTAGTGTGTATTCCCCCGATACGAAGTTCCCGCCAATAGAAGAGGAGGAGGTTAGGTCCCGCATTGGAAAGTAGGTGTGATTGGGGAGGTTGGGGGTGTGTGGGGCTCGCCCCTGCACGCCATAGGACTCCCCCTTTTGTTTGTTTTTTTTGCTTTTTTTTGTTTTTTTGTGGTTTTTTTTTTGTGGGTTTTTTTTTTTTTTTTTGTCTGGTTTTTTTTTTTAAAAAAGGGTTGATTTTGTTGTTTGTTTTGTGTTGATAGGTAGTGTTGAAGGTTTTTTGGGTGTTGAGTGTTTGGTTTGTGTGTTTTTATTTTGTGTTGTTTTTTTTTTATTTATTTGTTTTTTTTGTTTTTTTTTTTTTTTTTTTTTGGGTTTTTTTTATGTTTTTGTTTTGGTTTTTTTCTTTTTTGTTTATTTTTTTGTTTTGTTGTTTTTTTTTAGTTTTTTTTTGTGTTTTTTTTTTTTGTTTTGTGTTTTTTTGTTGTTTTTTTATTTTTGTTTGTTTTTTTATTTTTTTCTTTTTTTTTTTTATTTTGTTTTTTTTTTTTTTGTTTTGGTTTTTCTTGTTTTTTTATTGTGTATTAGGTATGTTTTGTTGTTTGTTTTTTTTGTTTTTTTGTTTGTTTTTGTTTGTTTTTTTTTTTTTTTTTAGTGTTTGTTTTTTGTAATTTTGTTTTTTTTTTGTTTATTTGTTTTTTTTTTTTTTGTTGTTTTGTTTTTTTTGGTTTTTTTTTTTTTTTTGTTTTTGTTTTGGTTTTTTTTTTTTTTGTTTGTTGTTTTTTTTTTTTTTTTTTTTTTTGTTTTTTCGTTTTTTTTTTTTTTTCCCCCCCCCCCCCCCCCACCCCCCCCCCCACCCCCCCCCCCCCCTTATTTTTTTTCCCCCCCCCGCCCCCCCCCCCCCCCACCCCCCCCCCCCCCCCCCCCCCCACCAGCACCCCCCCCACCCCCCCCCCCCCCCCACCCCCCCCCCCCCCCCAACCCCCCAACCCCAACCCCCCCCCCTTTGTTTTTCTCCCCCCCCCCCCCCCCCCACCCAACCACCACCCTGCCCCCCCCCTCCCCCCCTCCCCCCCCCCCCCCACCCCCAACCCCCCCGCCCCCCCCACCCCCCCCCCCCCCTCCCCCCTCCCCCCCTGACCCCCCCCCCCACTCGCCGTCCCCACTCAACCCCCTACCCCCCCTCACTCCCACTCCCCACCACCCGCCCCCCCCCCACCTCCCCCCCACCCTCACGCAATCCCGCGCCCCCCCCAACCCCGCCCCCCCTCCCTCCCCCCCCCCTCCCCCTCACCCCCCGCACCCCCGCACTCCCCCCTCCCGCTTCGCCGCCCCTCACCCCCCGGCACCACCCACCCCCCCCACACCCCACGCCGCACCCCGTTGTTTTTTTTGTTTGTTTTTTTTTTTGTTTTTTGTGTTGTTTTCCGACCCCCCCCCCCCCCCCCGCAGCCCCCCCCCCCCCCCCCCCCCCGCCACCCCCGCCCCCCCCCCCCATCCCCCGCCCCCCCCCCCCCCCCCCAGTTTTTTTATGTTTGGTTTTTTGGTTATTGATGATTTGTGGGGGTGTTGTTGTTTTCGGTTTATCTTCGTTTTGTTTTTTTTTTTTTTTGTTGGTTTATTGTTTTTTAGGTTTTATGTTTTTTCTTGTTGATTGTTTGTTTTTTTTTTTGTTGTTTGAATTGTTTTTTTTTTTTTTTTTTTCGGTGGTGTTTGGTTTCTGGCTCCACTCAACAGGAACCGCCCCGTGGCCCGCCACCCTTCGGAAAGAGAACCATGGCTCCAACACGTAGCCTCGCCCTTCCCAGGCGGCTCCCCACGCGGCCCGTTCCCAGCCGCTCCCGTCCCTCGCTTCCAGGGCCCCACGCCCCCTCGACGCCCCCGCCCCCCCCGATTTCCCCCGTTCCGCGTGCCTCCCCTCCCCCCACGCCCTCACCACACCCCCGCCCCGTCCCCGCCGACCCCCCCCCTCGCCACTCCCACTTGCCCGCCCGCAGCCCCTGCGACCGTTCCAGAGTGCGGTCTGGTCCTCCCCGTCTCCCCCTCGGACCTCGCCGACCTACCCCTCCCTATCCCCCCCGTCGATCCGGCTCCCATCCAGGCCCCCATGCCCTCCCTCGCTCCTCCCCCCCCCCCGCCCGCCTCGCCCCCTCCCACGCTCCTCCATCCCGGCGCGTTTGCCTCACGTTCCCCGCCTACCACGCCGGGGCGGTCCGCGCCCCGGGCCCAACCCGCACCCCCCCGCCGCCCCTTCCGCCCACCGCCTCCACCCCTCACCCCTGTCCCGGCCCCCATCGCCCACGCCCGGCCCCCTTTTCCACCTCCCCCCCCCACCCCCCCTCCCCCCCTACCCCCCGCACCCACCCCCCGCGCCCCCCCCCAGCACCGACCTTGGGTCCCCCGCTTCCCTGCTCGCCCTCCGGCCCCTGGCCCCTTCGCTTCCCTCCCTCCCTCCCCCCTCCCCCCACCCCCCCCCCCCCCATATTTTTTACCCCCCCCCACCCCCCCCCCCCCGCTGTGATGTCCCTCATAATCTCTCATCGTAAACCCTGTGAATCTTTCGCCAGTCATTGATGACTAAACCGAAGGTGACTAACTACTCCTTCCTGAGGCCCCCTACTCCTGGATCTTTGACCTATCAGCCAAGTTGCCAACATGCAAGGTGGCCCCGCTGGCTTCTCCCCTTCTGGTAGACCAGTGAGGCCCCTAGAACCTGGCGGTGACCTCGGTGTCAACTGGCGCTTTCCTCCATGGTCTCCCCGCCCACGACATAAGATCCTCGTTGGGCGAGGTTGGGGGGTTTTCTACTCGGAAGCCTCCGATGGTTTGACTGTCCTAGCCTCGCTAGTGACTCGGCATACGGAGGCTTCGCATGTCCTTTGGCGCGTCGCCTGAGCTTCTTGCGACGCGAGAACGCCTGCTTCACACTAGCCGCAACCTTAGCCCTCGATATTGCATCGAGCCTCCAAGACCAAGCCCGGGTCGCGGGACGTCCTCTTTGGGGTTCGTTGTTGACTCACCTGCTGCGTCTGGGCGAGCGTGTGAGTCGGACAGGCGCTCAGATGCTCAGGGCGAAGATCTCCTCTCGGGGATCTTCAGCTAGGAGAAGAAGAGCGTTCCCGCTCCTCTTCTGGCCGTGCCACCAAGCAGGCGAAGCCGACACCAGCTCATCACCAACCCAAGAAGCCCCCAGCTCCGGCCACTTCTTCTCAGAATTCCGGGGCCAGGCCGAAGTCTCGACCCCCTCCCAAACGCAAGGCTCCTGGGAAGGGGGAAGAAGTCCCTTCGTCCTGAGGGCAACGGCGGCCGCAGTTGTTCTCTCCTTCGGAGGGGAGCCTTACCACCTCCGGTGGGCGGGGCCGCTTGAGTTCTTACCGAGGGAATGGCCAGGCCATGCCCCCGCGCCTGTGCTGAGCGTGGTGGAACGGGGGTACCAAGTTGGAATGCACCGCGGAACCACCGGCGACTTCCCACCCGCGACCTACCCCCCTTCCCTCCGGGGGAACCGAAGCCTCAACTTCTTCTGGACGAGGTCTCGGCGCTCTTGGCGAGGTGCCATCTCCCAGGTCGACCCCCCCTTCACGGATGGGTTTTTGGTGTCGACGTTCTTCTTGGGCCCCCAAGAAGACCGTGGATTGGCGTCCCATCCATAAACCCTGAACCCTGAATCAGTAAATATCCAGCCGAAGAGGTTTCCAGGATGGAAACCCCTCGCGTCGAACCTGCGCTGTCCTTTGAAGGGAGCTGGGCGTCTTCTCTGGACCTGAAGCGCCCTACTCTACACTCCCAGTCCCAAATCGACCGTCGCTGGCTCATATTCCAAATCCAGGCCATCCGTACGAGTGGAGGTGTCTCCCCTTCGGACTTTTCACTTCCCCCAGGGTTCTTCACGATGGTTACCCGGGAGGTGGGCGCCTTCCTCAGGCGTCAGGGGGTCAACAACGTCTGCAGTCCTGGACGACTGGGCTTATCTTACGGTCCGTCCCCCCAGGGCGGCCGACATGGTCAGTCCGTACCGTTCAGGGTTCTTGCAGAGTTTGGGCTTCATTGTCAAGCGCCTCTGGTACGTGGTCCCAGACCGAGGCTCGGGCCCATGTCAAATGCCTCGAGCTGTTGGCATGGAACTCCCTAGCTCAAACTTCGAGCGATGGTGACCAACTCCAGGGTCCTAGTACAGTCGGACAACACCACCGTGGTGGGCCTACCTCACAAAGCAGCAGGCGGAACTCTGTCTCGACCTTCCTCGACGCCATGCGACTCCTAGCGTGGTGTCACTGGACCGGGGCCATCACTATGTCCTCAGTACACATTCCGGGCCCGTTTTCAACTTTCTTGCCTGACGATCCTGGTCTCGCGGCAGGATGACGGCCTCCGGAATGGAAACTGAACCGAGATGTCGTGCGAGAGATCTTCGAGAGATTATATATTCCTCAGATCTACCTGTTCGCCTCGAACCTGAGTCATCACCAGCTCCCTCTGTACTGCACCGTACTCACGACCCTGGTGCGTACGCAGTCGACTCTCTGGCGATAGACTGGACGTGGTTCACACGGCCTACGCCCTCCCGCCGATTCCGATTCTGGCTCATTAAGTTTCGAAATCGGGAGCGGGAGGCGGCCGTGTCATCCGCATCGCTCCCTTCTGGCCGAACAACCTTTTGGTTTCGGCCAATGGTGGATCGTTTGGTGGGTTTGGCGGCTCTGCCGCTGCGTCTACCGAATCGTCCGGACCTAGTGTCCCTTCCGGACGGAGGGAGCGCCATTCTGTCGCTGGGGCATCTAGCGTTGACTGCGTCGCCATTATCCCGGCAGCGATGCCGAATTCTGGCTTTTCGCAGAGGGTGCCTCGCTCATATCAGCGGGAATAAGGAAGTTCACCATGGACGCTTACTCTAGTCGTCTTGGACCCTACTTCCGCTGGTATGAGTGAAGAGAAGTCTCTCCTACTTGGGCAACTGTAGCCGAGATCGCTGACTTTCTCATCGATCGCTTCGATACGGACTTGAAACTCGACCATGCAGAAATTACAATTCCGCTATCTTAGCGATCCATAGAGGTTCGATGATGGATCGACTATCCAAACGACGATGGTTCGATCCGTCCCCTTCTAGAGGGGGATGTTTAATACGACCTCCGGCCAGGAAGATGGTCCCTCCCTGGACCTCATAATACGTCCTTTAGACTACTTGTGAAAGCCCCCATTTGAACCTATGGCTGAGGGGCACACTAAAGCAGTTTCACTATTAGGCTGTCTCCTGGTCCGCTTCTCAAGCTCTCCCCCACAGCCTCTGGGAGAGGATGCTCGGAGATCAAGATTATCTCTATGTCAGCGTCTGAGTTCTCTCGGGACAGGTTCAAATTGTTCTTTAGGCCTGATTTTCTTTCTTTCTGGCCAAGAACGAGTCCTCCTCATTCCGACACTCAACAATATCTTACCCCAAATTGCAAGTCATTCTTCGGTGCGGGAAGATCGCCTGTGGGGTCCCGTTCGGGCCCTTGAGTATATAAATAAACGTAGACTAGTTCGCTCAGTGGCTTCGAACGACTCTTTTTCTTATCTACGCAAAAACGCTTCCCCCCAGGGGTCCGCGTCAAAAGCGACAATGCTATAATGATGAGCGATGTTATAAATGATTCCCACCATCCAAACGCGGTGATAGGAGCTTTCCAAGCTCGAGCCCCTTCTGTCCCGTCAACAAATCAACACGCGTCCCGTGGGTGGGCCTATCAATCCACCGCGGAATCAGCATATTGCCGAAATTTTGCCGAAATCTGGAGGCTATGTTCGTGGAGGGGCTTTTCCCACACGGTTCTCGCCGTTGTAAACACACAGAACGTCAAACCCCCAAGAACGTGGCGAGAGCACTCCTGCAGAAACAACACTAATTTACACTATCCTCATAAAGTCTCCTCCCTCCGACGTTGGACGTTCGCCCCGGAGTATTCCGTTGTCCATGAGGCGTTTTATGTCCCCCCGATTTTATGTTCATTATGCCTTTTAGGCCCTTTAACATATGTTACTGACTTTATTTTTATTTCTGTGGTCTCTGCTGTGTTCTTTTCCTTTTTTCTTTTTTTTTATTTTTTTTTTTTTTGCCTTTGGCTGCATTCTTTTGACCGCGCTCTGAAATAATAAACTCAGCTCCAATGCTCCCACCACACCCATCATCTCCATCCACCTCCCGACTGAGTGTTCTATGTTCTGGTGTTGATTTGAACTATATTCATTCACGGGGTTTAAATGCATATGTTTCAGTCAACATGGTGTAAAGGGAAATCATTCAGTGGTAATATTATTCAAAAACCCATTATTTTTCTAAATCATCTACTGAAGCCTGATTTCCTTTCCATGTTTACTTCCCCTCCGGGCCCGCCCCACAGCATGTTATATACGCTCGTCCGTGTGGGGCTTGAGCCACCAACGGAATTAAGAAGAGCTAAGGTCGACGGGTGTGACCTGGGGTCACTGGTGAGGACCATTCCTCGTTTTTTTAGGGGTGTAATTATGGTAATTTGGGGCATTCCACTTCTCAGAAGGGAAATGCAATATGTTTCAGTACATTGGAAAGGAAATCAGGCTTCAGTTGATATTTATAAAACATAATGTGTTTGAATGTTTCTTTTCTCATCCCTAAGCATTTGATTGTTTTGCCCGAACTTGGACAAAGTTTGTTGACTGTCACTCATACCATAATTCATTTGGGGTTAATTATTTTTTGTTAAAACACTTCTCCTTCAGCTGTAGTGATGACATCACTCATAACAAGCATTAGCTTACATAGCTATAGGGTATACACAAATTTGAGGTCAGAGGTCATTTAGGGGTCATTTCTGGCCATTAGGTCAAAACCAACCAAATGCTGCTTCTCCCACAGATTTCAAAAGATAAGAGCACTGATTGTGTTTATGCAATGTCAAATGACCAGTGTCCATAGGGTGTAAACAGATTTTTGATCAGTGATCAGCAAGTGGTTATTCCAGCCATTTTGCCCAAAAGATCTGGTCCGATTAGGATTGTCTTTGTAGACATTGGGGACACAATTGGCTATGTTTTAATATATTCAAGTGAGAGGAATGACACCTTCATTTGAAAAAGTCATAATCTAATAAAATTGCCAGCAAAGAGGGGATAATAGGTGAATTCCTTTATCTTATTAAACATGCAGTTATATTTTTGGAACCAACTTCCAATTTGTGAGAAGTGGAGAGGAGAATGGGGCTTGGACTTTATAATAAGCCAAGATAAATCAGCACTTAGTTGTAATTTAAGTATGTTGTACATCATTACTTTAACCTTTAGAAGCTCATTCGTGCTATTGTGTAAATTAATGTTCCTATACATTTTGCTTTCAGCGCATCACTCTAATGTTCTAGAGGAGAGTGCTGTATCTGATGATGTGGTGTCACCTGATGAAGAAGGCATCTGCACAGGGAAATACTTCACTGAGAGTGGACTTGTGGATTGTTTGTTAGAAACAAGTGCTGCATCATTCAATCAGGTAATTCTAGTGTTTTGTTTCCAAGGTGCTTCAGGAAAAGTACATTGACAGGACTTGTTTGCACTCACAGCAGGAAGATCCTTGTTAATAATGAATTAATATTTTTAAAGCAAATTGGGCAAACCAGATTTGTTGTTTTTTGGGGGTAAAAAACTATTTGACATATAAGTGTAGGTGTCCACTTATTCTAAAGTATGAAGTGCGAATCTTAAGGCAAGAATTCACAAAAAAATATTCAAAAATTCTCGAGTTGATTATTGCTAAAGACAGCCCCAATCATTCAAATTGCATATAATTAGCATTATAATTAGAGAGTGTAACATAAATAGGTAGACAGTGTTGTAAAGAACTTTGTGGAATGAGTCATGACGTTACAATATGAAAAGAATTGGGGAGAATAGAATTACATAGAGAGAGACTGCATTTCACTTTAACAGTAGTATCTTCCGGTCTAACAATAGGTCTATTTTGCCATAGGGTAGGATGTAGCCAGATAAATATGCTTCTTGTCAAAATAAGTGTACATTTTCAAAGTTTATTCTTAATAAGAAGGGGAAAAGAACAAAGTAGGTAAGTGCTTGCATCAGTTCCTCTCACTTATGTCTTAAGGCTCTTCCATAGAATGGACTTTTAAGTACAGGCCCTAATAGCTCCTTATCTTAAAGGTGATCCACATTGCTCGGACGGCATATATTAAGTTATATACAAATGAAATGCTTATGACTTCAGGATGCCAAAAATATCTTTTCCAAAAAAAATAATCGTATAATTTAGCCGCTATAAGCCAAAAAACTAACCCTATATTCGTTGCGATTTTACGCCCAAAAAATACGCTTAAGCTTCCTTCTCTGACCTTGACAATTTGTGTGACGTAGGCGATTGCACAAGTCTTGTTGCGCAATGCATCTTCCAATGTAAAGGAACCCCAAATCGCTCCTCTTCTCCAGTTTTGAATTTCGCCAATATAGCGATAAATGTTGGTTGACAAGGTTCCTTGATCCTTGCAGACAAATTGGTAATTATAATTCCCGGCTTCATAAGTGTGCAAGAACTGGTGAGGAAAATCGCTTGATTCTATCGCTTACGCGTTACGATGAATCGTGAGTAGCGAGCAGAGATCAGAGCCGCTGTGTTTACACGAAAGGGTGAGTGAGAGTTGCCCCCATCAGTTCCTGGAGAATGAAAAATAAATAGCCGCCCTTTGAGGTTAGTGAGGAGACCTGCCCCTGGAGCATGGGTGGTGGTCAAAACTACGCGTGCGTATAAAGACACGGCTCTTCCATTGATTTACGTTACGCCCTCTTTTGCTAACCGATGGAATTGTAGTTAGGTCTAGGGGCGCTATCAGGGGGAGTAACGAAATACGTATTATTCAATTTTTCTCATATGGGAAACGAGTCACACAATTATGGTATTGAACCCCTTTTTTTAATACATACTGGTGGCTTTGCTATTGGGTTTCCAGTAAAGTCTTCGACTCATCGAGCATAACATGAAGGTAATTACTTTAACTAGCGACAATTTGTTAACAATAACAAATTGCAGCAATACTGTGAAGCAAGGAATTCAGTATGTATAAAATGCCGACTGAACCGCCTTCTCTGTGATATAGAGCCATCAAATCTACCAGATACTTCAACAGATAGTTCTCTGTATCTGTATTGCTCATAATTCTGATTTAGTTGAGCAAATTTTAGAGAAACAATGGTAAGTCTTCGAAAGCGCAGAAGCGAGCGATACAAATGAATGGGATTTTGTTTACTTGCATAGACGATACACAATCGGTGACGTCACCACCTCACAGCGCCCAAGTCAATAATATTGACTTCGCTGAAGTGGTGTTGCTTGAAAGACATTTTCATTTTGGCTCTTGTAACCAAATCGTGATAGCATAAATAGGAACACTGTTTACATATAAAAATCGCGCTAAAATAAGCTTTCCATTGGTATATAGCTTAATATATGCCGTCCGAGTAATGAGGATCACCTTTAACTAATTACCATGTGTATTGTACTTCTGTAGCTGGTAAATATGAGAACAATGAATGAGGTGTACCGCATCTTGCTACGCATCCATGAGGCTAACCGAGACTACAGGAAACTCTCTATTATACATGGGAAATTACAAGAGGCCTTCAACAAGATTGTACACCAGGTAGGGTAAGTACATATAGGACTGGTCTTACTTAGGTAAAAGAGAAGCCCCACTGGTAGAATTAACATGTACACAATTTGCCCCTGAGCTATTCTATATGGTCCTGCCCAGAGCTGGGCTCATCATGTGAGATCTCACACCGGTAAATACAAGTCCTATTTGTTCCTGTACAAAATGGTCGAGTGATAAACTGCATTTTCTCCTCAATGGATCATCTTAGATCTTAAAGCTAACAGTCTGCTTGAAGATCATCATATCTCCTACCTGATCAGTCATGAAATTAGGGTAGTTGATCCCCAAATTTTTCAAGCTACTGGACCGTGAAGACTAGCATGGACGGTGGACCCTGGAAGGTAAGGCACCTTTTCAGTCAGGTGTTCCCCTAAGAATGCAGTAATATTGTTAGTTTGACATCAATGATCACTTTATCAAATAAAATACAAAAGCTTAAAGGTGCAACAAGAGATTTCACATTAAAACAGGCTAGGTTGTTGTCCCTTAAAAAAAATGTGAAAAATCTTAATTTTTGCACTAATGTAATGCTTTCTATCAGAAATGTCCCCATGTGAAAGGATTAAGCTAATAAATATTTCTTTGGTACAAAAGTTGTGCAATCTAATGTAATGCTTTCTATCAGAAATGTCCCCATGTGAAAGGATTAAGCTGAAAAATATTTCTTTGGTACAAAAGTTGTGCAATTTTCTAATTTCATATAGGAGCAAATACACAAATTAAACACGCCCCTTATGTTATTATTGAAATTAAGGAAATAAAAATCACATTTTGATTTCACGTTCAAGGCATTTCTGTATTAACCAAAGACAAGGTAAGAAATCTATTGGGGACCTTATCTATATGAAATCACTACAGCTGACACAATATATGGGTGCCTCAAAATCTCTCGTTGCACCTTTAACTTCCCTCGTATTTTCTGTTGTCTCCTCTGCAGGGAAATCGCCGTCTATTTGGTACATACTTTCCGTGTGGGCTTTTATGGTGTCAAATTTGGGGATTTGGATGGAGCTGAATTCGTTTACAAAGAGCCAGCCATAACTAAGCTACCTGAAATTGCACACAGATTAGAGGTAAGGCTATATTCACTTAGTATTTGGCTGTAGAGGTGAAAAATGACTTACCTAGGTCTAATTTCATATCGAGCTTCAAATTCCTCAAAAGTATCAGAACACTTTTATATTAGTTCTCAAATGCCCCTCATTCTTAGTAATCATTACTTATCATGGGAAATGTGTTTTCCCTATCAAAGAAGAACCCAACCAGTTCTTGGTGCAAAATGTGAATGGGGTGCCATGGAAGAAAAGGCTTCAGCTTCCAAGATAACATGCCATGGATTTCATACTAATCACGTAGAATTAAAAATCGATGTGATGGCCTAGTTGATAGAGTTGATCCGTTACTTTGTGTCGCCTGCCTTAAGCAGGAAGATACATAGGGATCACTTTGTCCACTGTTGACGTCTGTTGTTGATGTCTGTTGAAAAAATATGCTGTAATATCCACATACTTTGATGGATTTAAACCAAACTTGAGTCATAGGTGCAACATTGGTCCCTCATTGTTGATGCGTCAAAGCTTCTCCTGCCAAGGTCAAAGGTCATATGAGACTTATTACAAACCGCGAGGGCAGGCGACACATGCGGTGCGGTCCAGGACCGATGTATTTGTAGTTTAGAGGTTGCGGGTTCCATCCAAGCCAGGTAATAACAAAGACCGAAAAAAGTGGTACCTACTGCCTACTTGTCAGGCGCTCGGCATTTTAGAATGGAGTATGGAAGTTGCACATACGGAGCTACCAGTGGACTTACCCCCTACTGTAGCTTTCATTGTATTCAGCAAACGGGTGGCCTAGGGATATGGAAATGGAGATAAGGACCACCCGATGCACCATTTGGTGTGAGAAGAAAAAACTTAGTGAGAAGTAGGGCCTGTAATCAAACCAAAACAGCAAGAGGTTTTCCCAACTTATTTTGATCAATTATAGGTGCTTCTTTGATCTTTAGCACTTCTGTTTAAAGGACCAATTGATCTCTTGTTTGGTGGATGAATGATATGAGGTATTGAGGTGTGGTACCTATAGAACTGGAGATCACTGCATCTAAAAAGTTGATATACATTCCTGAATTTGTAGGAAAAGAATGCAGACTTCTTGAGGTTTTGAGAGGAAAATGCCAAGGTATTGTTCATATTTATGTGTTTTTATCACAGAATTTCTACAGCGAAAGATTTGGACAAGATACAGTGGAAGTCATCAAAGACTCTAACACAGTCAACCGTGATAAACAGGATCCAAATAAAGCCTATATACAAGTTACCTATGTTGAGCCATACTTTGACTACCATGAGCTGTTGCAGAGACCAACCTACTTTGACAGGAATTATAATATTAGTAAGTTTGCACATAAGTCATTACACTGAGCTGATAACCTTTACACCAATGTTGACTGAAACATGCATTTCCCTTCAAAAAAAAAAAAAAAAAAAAGGGCAATTTTAAAATTAATTTTCAAGAGAATGTGCACATACTAGAGGTGAGAACAACCGTAAAACTGATTTTTATCATTTTAAAGAAATTATTTCGGCAAAATTATGTACTTGCCAGGGGTGCGCCACTGTTTTAAACGCTACGGGATCTGCCCGGTGGCCTATAGGGCCTGTAATCAAACCAAAACAGCAAGAGGTTTTCCCAACTTATTTTGATCAATTATTAGGTGCTTCTTTGATCTTTAGCACTTCTGTTTAAAGGACCAATTGATCTCTTGTTTGGTGGATGAATGATATGAGGTATTGAGGTGTGGTACCTATAGAACTGGAGATCACTGCATCTAAAAAGTTGATATACATTCCTGAATTTGTAGGAAAAGAATGCAGACTCCTTGAGGTTTTGAGAGGAAAATGCCAAGGTATTGTTCATATTTATGTGTTTTTATCACAGAATTTCTACAGCGAAAGATTTGGACAAGATACAGTGGAAGTCATCAAAGACTCTAACACAGTCAACCGTGATAAACAGGATCCAAATAAAGCCTATATACAAGTTACCTATGTTGAGCCATACTTTGACTACCATGAGCTGTTGCAGAGACCAACCTACTTTGACAGGAATTATAATATTAGTAAGTTTGCACATAAGTCATTACACTGAGCTGATAACTTTACACAATGTTGACTGAAACATGCATTTCCCTTCATGAAAATGGAATGCCCCCAAATACCATAACACCTAAAAAGATATGGTCCAACCCATGACCCCAGGTCACTCCGATCGTCCCTAGTAATTCTCTGTTCCGTTTTGGCCCCGCCATCTTCCCTAGGTACTTCCCTCTTTTCGTTGTGGCCCACCAATCTTCCCCTATTTACTTCTGTTCGTTTTGGCCCCACCATCTTCCTAGTCTCCTTCTGTTCCGTTTTGGCCCCACCAATCTTCCCTAGGTATTCCTCTGGTCCGTTGGCCCCACCAATCTTCCCTATGTTACTTCCTCTTTTCCATTTTGGCTCCCACCAATCTTCCCTAGGTACTTCCTCTGTTCCGTTTTTGGTCCCACCAATCTTCCCTAGGTACTTCCTCTGTTCCGTTTTGGTCGGGCATGGAGAGGGAAGTCCATTGGGAAAGGTAATCATGCCTCAGTTATGAATTTATAAAACAGGTGTTTTTTGGCTAAATCCTCATCGCCAAGGTAACAGGTAATCAGCAAAACAAATTGTCCAATAATATTCGTGTAATCTGTTGCAGACTGAGAGGCATTGGAATTAATTTTAAATACTCATATCACGTACTGTTTTGCTGTCAATTGGGGGCAAACACAGGGTTCCTGTACATAAAGGCTCGATCATTTATTCAAAAAAATGATAACTACTTCGAAGACAAGCTTTAACTTGTATTATATGAAAAATTAATCATAGAATTATTGGTGGGCTTAAAATTTGGAAGAAAAAATTTTCTATGGTTTCAAATGCAACAAAAACTAGCAATTAAGAAATTTGGCTGAAAATCCAGATGGCAGCCGTGAAGGGTATTGTTTTCAGGTCTTACAAAAATAGTAATCAGAAGAACTTAAGTTGAAACAAGCCATTGACCTGTTTTATATGAAAGATACATATAAGGATTACTTTACGACTCCAAACACTTGAAAAAATTAGTCTTTGGGTTTTCAAAATCCCCAATATATGAAAATTGGTCAAAATTCCAAAATGGCGGATATGCAATAGAAGATCAGGGTCGAACCCTGTGCAAATGGCATGTTAACGCTTCTTTTACTCGGGCTAGCACTGTGAAATACTGTGATAAAAAAAACAATATTATTATTTAAGTAGGCATAGAAATAACAGGAGTGGTGGATTCAATTTCTTATTTAATAGGGCAATGTTCATTTGTCAACATCTACATATTACATGTTTGTCTCTCCTTTCAATTGCAAAGAAAAAAAAAAAAAAAAAAAAACAGGCACGTTTTATGTATGCCACACCATTCCACCACTGATGGCGAGCTCATGGCGATCTTCATGCGCAATACAAGAGGAAAACATACTGACCACTTCCCATGCATTCCCATCATCAGACCAGGTTCAATGTCCTTGATAAGGCTGAGGTAATCTTGGGTCTATGTGCATTCTAAGGCATCCACCAGGATGTCTCACAAATTTTACATTTTTTGGATGCGAGAGGGCTTCGCGGGTGCTAGACGGATTTTTAATCGCGGGAAATCATTACACTGAGCTGATTTCCTTTACACCAATGTTGACTTGAAATATATGCATTTCCCTTCTGAGAATTGGAATGCCCCAAAAGACCTATTTAACACCCCTACAAAAGAACATGTCTCAACCAGTGCCCCCCAGGTCACACCCTGGCGGCCATTACTCTTCCTCAATTCCGTTTTGGCTCGCCTGTACCAAACGGACGCGTGTTTACCGCAGCTCTGTCATTAGCAGCGAAAATTAACTGAGATTTTTTGATACTGGACGAGTTGTCGTCTCATACTGAATACTCCTACTACTATACCATAACTATCTGATATATTATTGGATTATATACCGTGTATTTAACTCTCTATTTGGATGGAATAAACGGCGACTTTTTACGCCCGTCGAGAGCTGTATTATGTTTCCTTTTTTGCCGCCGATTCGGTCATTTGATCTGTGTAGCGGGAATAGAATTAAACAATGAGCCATTGCTGCACGTGGTTGCGTGCTTTGGATGCCTTGCTTTTGTGACCGTGTCTTTTTTATTGTAGTTGCCATACTATCAATCAAACAGTTCTTTTGGGTAGTGTTCTTTATTTTATTCTTATGCTTGTCGTATTTTAATAAAATATGTTGAAAACTGACTTGGGAAAATATTCTTTGACCGTGTGTGACTTGTTACCGCGACGGTATCTTTGTCTCCGCCGTTGGCTGGCCGGGTCTTACCGCGGCTCGCCTTTGTTTTTTACATCGCTCGTTTTTCTTTCTGCACGCGCGCCCCTCTGGCTCGCTTCACCCCACTTTTTAAGCGTCTTTTGCTCTTGCCGCCCCTCGACCCTCTTTTTCCGTGTGTTCATTACGGGCCCTTGCTTCCTCTTTCGAGCCTTTGGTGCTTGTTCTTTTGCGGTGACTTTCTGTTTTCATGTTTAGCCATCTGACCACAGTTTTTCCTGTTGATGTTTCGCTAAGGGAAGGGGGGGGGTGGTTGTTTTCGGCTCTCCGGTCCGAGGTTCTTCAAGGCGGCCCGCTGCTTTGGGAGCAGCTAAGATGTGGTAGCTTCGGCTACTTCCTGGCGTGTTTTTGGCGTGTTTTCGCTCGGGAGTTCCGCTAACACAGTCAACCGTGATAAACAGGATCCAAATAAAGCCTATATACAAGTTACCTATGTTGAGCCATACTTTGACTACCATGAGCTGTTGCAGAGACCAACCTACTTTGACAGTAATTATCATATTAGTAAGTGTGCACAGAAGTCATTACACTGAGCTGATAACTTTACACAATGTTGACTGAAACATGCATTTCCCTTCATGAAAATGGAATGCCCCCAAATACCATAACACCTAAAAAGATATGGTCCAACCCATGACCCCAGGTCACTCCGATCGTCCCTAGTAATTCTCTGTTCCGTTTTGGCCCCGCCATCTTCCCTAGGTACTTCCCTCTTTTCGTTGTGGCCCACCAATCTTCCCCTATTTACTTCTGTTCGTTTTGGCCCCACCATCTTCCTAGTCTCCTTCTGTTCCGTTTTGGCCCCACCAATCTTCCCTAGGTATTCCTCTGGTCCGTTGGCCCCACCAATCTTCCCTATGTTACTTCCTCTTTTCCATTTTGGCTCCCACCAATCTTCCCTAGGTACTTCCTCTGTTCCGTTTTTGGTCCCACCAATCTTCCCTAGGTACTTCCTCTGTTCCGTTTTGGTCGGGCATGGAGAGGGAAGTCCATTGGGAAAGGTAATCATGCCTCAGTTATGAATTTATAAAACAGGTGTTTTTTGGCTAAATCCTCATCGCCAAGGTAACAGGTAATCAGCAAAACAAATTGTCCAATAATATTCGTGTAATCTGTTGCAGACTGAGAGGCATTGGAATTAATTTTAAATACTCATATCACGTACTGTTTTGCTGTCAATTGGGGGCAAACACAGGGTTCCTGTACATAAAGGCTCGATCATTTATTCAAAAAAATGATAACTACTTCGAAGACAAGCTTTAACTTGTATTATATGAAAAATTAATCATAGAATTATTGGTGGGCTTAAAATTTGGAAGAAAAAATTTTCTATGGTTTCAAATGCAACAAAAACTAGCAATTAAGAAATTTGGCTGAAAATCCAGATGGCAGCCGTGAAGGGTATTGTTTTCAGGTCTTACAAAAATAGTAATCAGAAGAACTTAAGTTGAAACAAGCCATTGACCTGTTTTATATGAAAGATACATATAAGGATTACTTTACGACTCCAAACACTTGAAAAAATTAGTCTTTGGGTTTTCAAAATCCCCAATATATGAAAATTGGTCAAAATTCCAAAATGGCGGATATGCAATAGAAGATCAGGGTCGAACCCTGTGCAAATGGCATGTTAACGCTTCTTTTACTCGGGCTAGCACTGTGAAATACTGTGATAAAAAAAACAATATTATTATTTAAGTAGGCATAGAAATAACAGGAGTGGTGGATTCAATTTCTTATTTAATAGGGCAATGTTCATTTGTCAACATCTACATATTACATGTTTGTCTCTCCTTTCAATTGCAAAGAAAAAAAAAAAAAAAAAAAAACAGGCACGTTTTATGTATGCCACACCATTCCACCACTGATGGCGAGCTCATGGCGATCTTCATGCGCAATACAAGAGGAAAACATACTGACCACTTCCCATGCATTCCCATCATCAGACCAGGTTCAATGTCCTTGATAAGGCTGAGGTAATCTTGGGTCTATGTGCATTCTAAGGCATCCACCAGGATGTCTCACAAATTTTACATTTTTTGGATGCGAGAGGGCTTCGCGGGTGCTAGACGGATTTTTAATCGCGGGAAATCATTACACTGAGCTGATTTCCTTTACACCAATGTTGACTTGAAATATATGCATTTCCCTTCTGAGAATTGGAATGCCCCAAAAGACCTATTTAACACCCCTACAAAAGAACATGTCTCAACCAGTGCCCCCCAGGTCACACCCTGGCGGCCATTACTCTTCCTCAATTCCGTTTTGGCTCGCCTGTACCAAACGGACGCGTGTTTACCGCAGCTCTGTCATTAGCAGCGAAAATTAACTGAGATTTTTTGATACTGGACGAGTTGTCGTCTCATACTGAATACTCCTACTACTATACCATAACTATCTGATATATTATTGGATTATATACCGTGTATTTAACTCTCTATTTGGATGGAATAAACGGCGACTTTTTACGCCCGTCGAGAGCTGTATTATGTTTCCTTTTTTGCCGCCGATTCGGTCATTTGATCTGTGTAGCGGGAATAGAATTAAACAATGAGCCATTGCTGCACGTGGTTGCGTGCTTTGGATGCCTTGCTTTTGTGACCGTGTCTTTTTTATTGTAGTTGCCATACTATCAATCAAACAGTTCTTTTGGGTAGTGTTCTTTATTTTATTCTTATGCTTGTCGTATTTTAATAAAATATGTTGAAAACTGACTTGGGAAAATATTCTTTGACCGTGTGTGACTTGTTACCGCGACGGTATCTTTGTCTCCGCCGTTGGCTGGCCGGGTCTTACCGCGGCTCGCCTTTGTTTTTTACATCGCTCGTTTTTCTTTCTGCACGCGCGCCCCTCTGGCTCGCTTCACCCCACTTTTTAAGCGTCTTTTGCTCTTGCCGCCCCTCGACCCTCTTTTTCCGTGTGTTCATTACGGGCCCTTGCTTCCTCTTTCGAGCCTTTGGTGCTTGTTCTTTTGCGGTGACTTTCTGTTTTCATGTTTAGCCATCTGACCACAGTTTTTCCTGTTGATGTTTCGCTAAGGGAAGGGGGGGGGTGGTTGTTTTCGGCTCTCCGGTCCGAGGTTCTTCAAGGCGGCCCGCTGCTTTGGGAGCAGCTAAGATGTGGTAGCTTCGGCTACTTCCTGGCGTGTTTTTGGCGTGTTTTCGCTCGGGAGTTCCGCCCGTATACCTCGCTACCGGCCGCCGGCTCGCCTGGTCTAGCCTAGGGCTTCTCCGGGGCTCGTCCCGGGCCTAACGCGGTTCCCGGGCTTCAGGCCCACGGTGTGCTCCCGATTCGTTGTGGTCTGTCTTTGGGGGTTCACCCTCCCCCTCCAGCGGTTTTCAGGCCCCGTTTGTTCGATCTCTTCACTATGGGTTTTCTTTGCCACGCTTTCTGTCTCACTGTGCCTGCCTAGTGGGGGGAATCCTCCGCGACGGGGTACTCCCTAGTTTGGTGGGTTCTCCGAACTCGCCTGTCCCCGTGCTTTCTCAGTTGTTCTTGGCAGTTGGCAAGGTCTTGTCTTCCCGCCGTGCCTTGCGACTAGATCTTGTGCTTTTTCCCCTTAGCACCCGCGGGTCCTGGGGCCGTTCGGTTGTTCGGGCCCGTCTTTACGACCTGGGGCCCTTGACATGGTGGTCTGGCCCCTTCTGACTGGGGATTTTTGCCCCTCGATCCTAGTCGGTCAAAGTCTTTGACCTGAACTTTAAAGTCCGTTGGGAGCTTCTCGCTCCGGTGTGGAAATGTCCTCTGGGCGTAAACCCCCCTGTGAGTCAATCTTCCATGTCTGACGTCTCCGATTTGGTTGACGAATGTTTACTCCCTTTCCGAGGCTTTGGTGATCCTTCATCGGTATCTCGCCCGTTCGTGTACCCCCCCCCCCAACGCCGCCGCACCTCTCCCGTGGCTCTCTTCACTTTCTTCTCCTCGAGATAGTGTGTCGAAGCCGCTATGCTTGTCCGCGGACCTCTTCTCGGTGGCATCCTTATGCCCGTAAGCCGGAGTTCGGCTACGCGGCTACTTGTTTTGCCTCCTCGATCCCGATTTGTCGTTCCGTCCCCGAAGTTCCTCATGTTTGGATCATGCTGTCCCTTCCTACGACTTAGTCAGCTGCTCTCTGCTTGCAGTCGCCACTGGTTAGTCTTCTTGCTCGGCTTCCCCGAGCAGTTAGGGAGCTCTCGGCTCGGGTCGCCTCCGGGCTCGCCTCGTTTCTGCGGAACTAACCTCTGGGTTCTCCCCTGGTAGACTTCTCGGTGCTTCCCCCACTTTGTCTACCTTTCGGCCCAGGATTTACTCTGCCCGATCTGGGGGAGTTCTAGTTTATCATTAATCTAGCCTTTGACTGCTTTTCGTTGCCCTTTTCTGGTTGCTGCTGCTCCCGGTATGTCGGAGGTCTGCCTCTTTCTTTCCTCGGTTGGTTCTGTCTACCTCCGAGTCGAGGCCTGAATCGCCCTCCATCTCCTGGCTGTTACAGTCTGAGGTGGGACGTTTCGCTTATTTTGAGGCTTTGATTGGCTTCTCCGATCGTCCGTTTTTCTGAGTTTTTCGTCGACTATCTCAGCTTACCACAGCTAGGTTGTTCGTTTCGTCCTTCGGTGACGTTTGGTTCGTTCCATGACTCCTGCAAGGCGTCCGTTTCTGACCCGAAAGCTATTTCCCTCTGGGGTCTGAGTTCTATCGGGCGAGTTTCTTGGCGAATCCCCCAATCGTCCTTTGGGGGCGTCGCTCTAGCCATCGCCTTTATTACTCTGTCGGGTCCCTTTCCCGGCTGGATAGCTCGGAGATTTTCCTTCTCCTTGTAGCTTCTTCCTCCGGTCAGGGTCGTACGTATCTCCCAGCCTCCACGGGCTTGGGGCCTTAGCCTTCATTCATCTCTCACCTTTATCTCCCCGGGCCCTCTCTCCGTGGGGTTCTTCTTTGGTGTTCTGATCGGACCCCCTCTCTAGGGGGCCCGCTCCGCCGTTTTTTGGGGTTAGCTTCTTTGCCCCGCGTCTTTACGCGGTTCCGCCTTTCCTTCTCTGGTTCCCTCCCGATCCTCAGTTGTTCGCAAGGCTGTGGAGGCCTTGTTCTCCGCCTTTGCGCGGGGTGCTTTGGGCCCTTTGTCCAGGCCTACGTCTCACTATCTCTGTCGGAGTTCTTCCTTGCGCCTATTCCTTAGGCTTAGGGTTCTCTGCGGGATTCGTGGCTCTGGCTCCTCCTCCAAAAAACTTTGGCCAGGTCTTTAATCACTGAATAAAGTCTGAGGTCCTTTTACTCACCCTTGGTGTACTCCACTTCCTAGGTGAGTTATTGGCTTCCTGACTTCTAGGAATCTAGATTCCATGTGTTTTTTCGGCTCTGGCGTTGTTTGTGTCTACCTTTGACTGCATCCAATATGGCTGCTCTCCGAAATATAGTTCCACCCCGCTGAGTGTCTATTCTGGTGTTGATTGAAATTATTCATTCACGGGGGTTAATGCATATATTTCAGTCAACATTGGTTGTAAAGGAAATCCGCTCAGTGTAATGGAATTTAGTTAAACACATTATGTGTTATAAATCATATAACTGAGTCCTGATTTCCTTGTCCAATGTTACCTTCCCGCTTCCAGGCCCGCCCCACAACATGATATTTGCATGCGTCCCTGTGGGCTCTGAGCCAAAACAGAATTGGGGAAGAAGTAATGGCCGACGAGGTGTGACCTTGGGTCACGTTGAGACCATTTTCTCTTTTTTAAGGGGTGCGAAATAGTCTTTGGGGCATTCCCACTTCTCAAAGGGAATTGATATATTTCAGTCAACATTGGCAAGGAATCCAGGACCTCATTTATATGATTTATAAACATATTTGTTTTTTAACTAGTTTTTCTTCGTTTTTATCTGTAATTCCTCCCAGTTTAACGACCCTCTGGTCTTTTATCATCATCATACTTTTTTAGATTCTACATTGAACCATAGTTTGAATGTATTTTGTTTCTGCACGTCGTATTTTGGATGTTTTTAACAATTTATGAATCGTACTGTAACTAGGGTGTATATGTCGGCCTTTTAAATTATGAGCAACTCCAATCGTCTTTCTACGGGTCTGTTTTACCATCGTTGAAGTTCATGTTTGCCGTACCAATCATAAATGCCAGTATGAATTTGCCCATTTGTTATTCTACCACTTCTTTGGTGCGATTTTGATGCGCATAGGCGACATCTGAACTGTAAGTAGAACTGTAGATTTTAGGAAGCAACTTATTACTTGTTATTACTACTCCGTACGGCAACGTGTTTGGGAATAAAAAAAAAAAAAAAAAAAGAAAAAAAAAAAAAAAGAAATTCTTCAAAACCTTCCGTACTCGAGGGTTCTGTCTGGTTACATGTACTGATATCGTGTTTTGGGAAATGATGTCAAACCAAATCCAGGGCCTCCAACTGATAGTGTTTTGTCCAATGACCCACCGGCTACCTTGTGAATTTGTGGCAACATTGTGGGATACCACCCCGTAAGGGCATTCAGTGTAGAATTCGACACTGGATGCATTCCTCTTGTGTCAACAGTGGTAGTAGACCCATAATATTTCTCCTTTCCATACCAATTACACAGTGGGTATGCACCAAATGTGGGCAGCCAAATTATTCTGGGGGTCCTATTGTTTGATGATATGACTGCTTTCTGAATCTTAAACGCCATTTATCGCTTTACTCCAGATGAAGTCTCTAAATGATGAGGAAGCCAAGTGGCCGCTTCTCACCTAAAACACACCGGGAAAGAGACACTCGTACATCTTTGCCGGCAAGTTGACCAAGACTAAATCAAAGAAATCTTGTGCTAGAGTTTACAAACTCACTATACTCAACATTAATTTCAAAGCTTGAAATCAAGTGTCCGAGTCTTCATGCAATTATTTATGAACAAAACCCGTTATTATATCGGCACCGAACTGGCTAAATATGGGTCTGTCCTTGCCTCTGAACTTTTTCCCCCGAGTTTGCAGTATTCAGGAAAGACCGTTGCAGATGATATGGGTGGGGTCTTAATTGCCATCAGAAACATGTCTGCTCACCAAATTGATTTTCTGAAACGTTCTGATGCCTTTGGGGTAAGGTGGATGCCACCCAAAGAAAAAATCTTATGTTTGTGCTTTTTACAATCCAGACTCCTCACATGGTCCGATTGATGTACTCAACCAAGCTGTCTAAATTACACACAAGACTAAGGGGAACCTGTGAATATGGTAGGGTGGCAATTTGTTTATTTGAAAGATATCACTGGATTGACAATCCTTGCAATTGGGCAGTAGCATTTCACCCAAGGTAAAAAGTTAATTTACATCTGCAACAGCTTCAGCCTCGAGTAACTTGTTAAAGACCCACCCGAAAGATAGCATCTTTTTTGGGGATTTTTCCAGTGAATAATCCTACTGCGGTGGAATCCGTATCCCACTTACCGGCATGAGTGACCAGTGATTGTACAGCTTTCTGTGAATACAGGCTGTAATACACAAAGCCAATTCGGCGAAAGTTTTATTTATATAACAAGTAAATTTGACAACCCGCAATGACTAAAAGGATTTTGGAGAGACTTTTCTTTTTCAAGAAATTACATTCTCATTCAAGTCGAGGAAAATTGGTCCAGATTGAAAGAGACTCTCATTTCTCTTACCAATGATCACATCCCTCAACATTTACATAACAAGATTTAACTACCATGGTTTTTCGCAAACTCTTCGTCGCCAAAGTGGAAAGCTGCAGAGATTGTATAACCGACACATACAACTAATAGTGAAAGCTGATGCTTTTGGTACTCAAAGAATCTCGTAAAGCCTATAAGAAAAATCTCAATGATGCTCATCGACGTTACATCTCAAATATGTTCCTTGAGAAGACCTCACTCAACCCCAAGAAGTTCTGGAATACTAAAATCCAGCGGAGAGATAATGTTGGGGTTTATCTACTGAAAGATGGTAACAACACCGTGTCGGTATAAGGGGAAAGCAAATATCTTGAACTCCTTCTTCAAGTGTGTTTTACGCAGGAATCTACAACATCTATCCCAAGCTTGAAGCAGGACTATTCTGATATTGATTTGTTGAAATATAAAAACCCCACAGGAATCCAGAAACTCTGCATGATACTTAACTCTGCTAGGCATCTGGTCCAGACAACATCCCAAATCGTATTCTCAAGGAATGTATACGATCTTGCTCCATCTCTTGCTGCACTTTTTAATCAATCTATTAGTTGTGGCCAACTCCCTACTGATTGGATGACTGCCAACGTCACCCCATTTTTTAAAAGGGGAATCGACGGTTGTAACTACCGTCCACGCGCTTTGACTTCTTCCTTGTGCAAAGTTCTGGACATGTTATCCATCGTCGATATTATGTTTCACCTCGAGCGTCACCAAATCCTCACAGATTGTCAACATGGGTTTAGAAAAACCGGGTTGTGATACTCAACTCCTCCTCACTGTGGTACATGTAAAAATCTGTCGAAAGGGAATCAAGTGATCAGTTTTGCTTGATTTCTCAAAAGCGTTTGACCGTGTACCACACCAAAGACGCCTTTTTAAGCTTAGGCATTTGGGATCCGGAAACATACTAATTGTATTTCCTGTTTTGTACTCACATACTCAAAAAAAAAGTTTGTCATTGATGGTGAGGATTCTGCTACGCTGCCGTCATCTCCGAGTGCCACAAGTCACTGTTCTTGGACTCTTACTCTTCCTTCTGTATGTAATATATGCCATCATATTTCACCCGGACCGGCTTTGCTGATGATGGCTTAATATACCTCGAAATAAATCTCTGCGGATGCTGCCCGCTTCAGAAAGACTTTGATGCCTTATGCAGATTGGGAGAGTGAGTGGAAATGAATTTAATGCAGATGTTTTGTCATCACATGACAACGCAAAAGACACCGGATCATCTTAGCTATAACCATACAATAAACCTCTCCAGACAACATCCACTCATCCGTATTTGGGCCTTATCTTCAGTGACGACTGTAGCTGGGCATCACATTAATAAAATACTATGAGCTCCAACAAACAGTTGGTGTTATTCGACGTCAACTTTAAATCTTGCAGCGGAGAAGTAAAGTCTCGTCTCTTCAAGTCCCTGGTACTTCTAAGCGTGAATTTGGCTTTTGTGGTTGCTCACCATTTACTGAAGAGGAAAAGAAACAGCTTGACGTATACAGAGCATTTGCTGCAAGAATGTGTTGTAACAACTACACCGGGAATGCAGCGTCATGCGATGCTGGAAACTCTAAATTGGCCATCCTTGGAGTCCAAAAGGCTTTATTTACGTCTATTATGCTTTTATAAATATCCCCTGGCTTTGGATATTGATTCAGGATACCTCATAACAGACTCAGAACACACAGAAGATCTCACCAGTATTCATATCACGCCCTCAATCCAAGGTAAAATCTCAGTACCGCTTTTTTTTTCCACCACTATACCACACTGGAATCACGCTCTTCCCTGCTTCGTTTTCATTTCTCCAAAGTTAGATCAGTTTACGAAGACCACTGCTGATTTTTGTTTGTGCACTGCCGAATGTAGTTCTCTAGCCCCCTTGCCACGCCACTCTTGGATGCTGATTCTCCGTTTTACTAGAGGAATACATTCGATGCGCTGCAGAATCCCCAGAGAGGTATATTTTCTGACCTTCAGGTTGCTAGTAGCAATCTCTTTACACCTGTTCTCATTGAAGGTGTAGTTGAACAACTTAAAGCATTGTGGCTGGTAATTCTTAAGGGAGCAGCAACATTAGACCTGGTTTAAACCAGTTTAGTTCTATTAAAAAAAAATGAAAAGTGGACGCAGTCTTGCTTGATTTCTCAAAAGCGTTTGACCGTGTACCACACCAAAGACTCCTTTTACGCTGAGGCCTTATGGGATCACGGAAACATACTTAATTGGATTCATGTTTTTTTAACTACACATACTCAAAAGTTGTCATTGATGGTTATGAGGTCTGCTACGGCTGCCGTCATCTCCGGAGTGCCACAAGGCCCAGTTCTTTGACTCTTACTCTTCCTTCTGTAAGTGAATGATATCCATCAGTATGTTTCATCCCGGACCATGCTTTTTGCTGATGATGGCTTAATATACCGCGAAAAAAATCTACTGTGATGCGTGCCATGCGCTTCAAAGACCTGATGCCTTATGCATATGGGAGATTGAATGGCAATGAAAAATTTAATGCAGATAAATGTTTTGTCATGGCACCTACAACCAAAAAGACCCCGATCATCTATAGCATAACATCAACAAAACCTCTCCCTACAACAGCCACTCATCCTATTGTGGGCCTCACTTCATTGACTACTGTAGCTGGCACCCACTTTATAAATCACTAGAAGCGCCAAACAAACCGTATGGGTTATTCGACGCAACTTAAATCTTGCACAAGAAGTAAAGTCTCGTCTCTACAATCCTGGTACGGCCTAAGCTTGAATTTGGCGTTTGTGGTTGCTCACCATTTACTGAAGAGGCAATAAACAGCTTGAAAGTATACAGAGATGGGCGGCAAGAATGTGTTGTGACAACTACACCAGGAATGCCAGCGTCAGTGCTATGCTGGAAACTCTAAATTGGCCATCCTTGGAGTCAAGAAGGACTTATTTACGTCTATGTATGCTTTTATAAAATATCCCATGGCTTAGTGGATATTGATGCAAGGAAATACCTCATCAGACAGACCAGAACACACAGAAGATCTCACCAGTATTCATATCACCGCCCTCAAGCCAAGAGTAAAATCTACAGTACCATTTTTTTTCCTACCACTATACCACACTGAAATAATCTCCCTGCTTCAGTTTTCAGTTCTCCAAAGTTAGATCATTTTAAGAAGACCACTGCTGAGTTTTTGTTTGGTGCAACATGCCGAATTTAGTCCTCTAGCCCCCGTGCCACGCCACTCTAGTGGGATGCGGATTCTCCGTTTTACTAGAGGAATACATGCAGATGCAGATGCAGAAATCCCCAGAGAGGTATATTTTCTGACCTTCAGGTTGCTAGTAGCAATCTCTTTACACCTGTGCTCATTGAAGGTGTAGTGACAATCTTAAAGCATTTTGGCTGGTATTCTGAAAGGGAGTCAGTCTAACATTAGACCTGGGTTTAAACCAGGGTTAGTTCTATATGAGTGGACCTTTTTTCCTTTCAAAATACTGTGAAAGTTAAATGTAATGGGTGAGAAATTCCTCATGGATGGTCCGTTCTGGCCCATCCATGAAGAATTTTCTCACCTGTTACAGCACATTTTAGAGTATGTTGGAAGGAAAAAAGGTCCACTCACGTAGGACTGCCCATGGATTAAACCCATGTTTAAAGTTACTCTCCCTTTCCAAATAGCAGCCTTATGTCCTGGCATACAATTACAAGTATTGGAAAGAAAAGATTGCCCTTACCCATAGCATGATGATATTGACTGTACTACACAAACTTCACATGTTTTTGTATTATATTGGTGTTGAACTTTTTTCACAATTTCCCATGATGCAGTGTGAAGTTGAGGGGTTTTGAATTCTGACGACATGTTTTCTGTATCTTGAATGCCTTGTATTGTTTTAGACATGAAGAATACAGGCCTAGCCTTGAGTTCAACCGAGCAGACCTTTTGGTAGTTGAGAAATTTTGCCCTGTGGTTTGAATTCACAAAGGTTACGACAGATTATCGCACAAACGGTTTTATGTGATGCTTAATCTAAAATTCATTAATGAAGTATATAAAACAAAATATCTCTGATCTATTTGACTATATTTCAGAGCCTCTGTCTCCAGTGCAAGTAGCAATAGAAACATCCAGAAAGAAAACAAAAGAGTTAGAGGTTGCAACCTTAACTGACCCACCTGATGCTAAAATGCTACAATGGTTCTCAAGGGTGCACTAGACTACTGTGAACCAGTAAGAAGATAGGTGCATCAACATGTTGGTAGTCCTACCAGGGAGTCTCTAGTATTGTGAGAAGCATATTTGGGTGATGCTAGGCTTATTAAAGGAAAACTGCATTTTAGTTGCAATAGTTTTTTTTCCAACAGTAAGAACTGGGAGTGCAATAAACACAAATTTAGCATTAGAAGATGATGGAGCACACTCTGGAACAAATTCACAGCTGTTTGACCCCATGCAAATCATATCTTTTACTTAAAGAGCAATATTAAGCATCGGTAACACAATTTTGACAAGCTTATATAAAAATCAGAAAAATCCATTGCGGAATCTTGCCATATAGGCCTTACAAGGGTCATGATGTGTACTGATGTTATAGCGCCTCTATTTCATATTCTCCATGAGAGATCGTTAACTAGATGTTTAAGAAAAATCATATTTGCGCGCAATGAGTTTGTCATTAACACGGGATGAAGTTGGTAGGTATAAATACTCCCAATTAAACTGTCAAAGTATGTCGCTGTTGATATTTTTTTTTATTCTGGTTTTGCCATAATAAGTGGGACTTTCAAAATAAGCCATTCAACTACAATTAAAACATGAGTTGTGTTTGCACTTCATCTCTCCACCCCATGGAATTGATATTCTATAGTGAGGACAGTCTTTCAAATAAACAAAATAATTTTATCAATAAAAACTTTGAAATTGAGACTGAAAGAATGCAGTATTTACAAAATAAATTAACTGAAGCCTGCATGCATGGTAACATCAAGTTTGTGATATAAAATTTGCAGAAAAAATTAAGATTAAAATGGCAGTAGGGCACTGCATAACTTTATTTTGATTGGTATTTAATAAATACATCTTTTTTCCCCATAAATGGCACAGTGTACCTAATAAGATATTGCTATTTTTCTCAGTTAGCCAAAAGTACAGCTACTGCATTTTTCCATGGGGATGGTAGATCTATCATCTTTAAGATAAAAATGCAAAGCAATCATGATCAAGCAAGACTTTTACCTCACTGTATGAAATGGGTGTCTATGGCAACTAATAAGGCCCATTCAGTATTTGGCTATATCACTGTATGACACCATCCTAATTTAAAACTATGAAGCAAGCTAATATATTTTTGTACCCAAATGTGTTTCCCTTTGGGGTAGGAACGCATTTTGAAAATACCTATGGTTAGTCAATGATGCATGTTAAGCCCGTCAATAAGGCTGGTATTCTGAAAGGGAGACTAACTTTAGACCTGGGTTTAAACCAGGGTTAGTCTTACATGACTGGACCTTTTTCCTTCGAACATACTCTAAAATGTGCTATAATGGGCGAGAAAATTCCTCATAGATGGGCCGGAACGGTACTTCATGAGGAATTTTCTCATCAGTTACATATAACTTTCACAGTATTTTGAAAGGAAAAAAGGTCCACTCATATAGGACTAACCCTGGTTTAAACCCGGGTCTAAAGTTAGACTCCCTTTCAGAATACCAGCCGATGAGTTTGCTTTCTGACAACTGCAAAGACACTATTGAATCACAGCTTTTAGAGCATGTTGCTGAGAGGATCAGAGAAAGAACTGAATTGTTCTCTTCAGCTACATTTTTTGAAGAAATCCAAGTCAAAGTTTAATACTAATGTTCTATTGTTTTATTAGGCAAAAACAATTACATTATTAGGGGTGCTCATTTGAAACTAAGTCTTAAGATATCAAAGAAAGGGAATTTTAGTAACAACTTTAAGCTGCATTTTCTCCAACCTTTGTTTCTGCTTACTAGGGTCCTATGGAGGTGGCATTGGTGTTCCTTGGTGATACAGTAGATGGCAGCAAACCATTGGACAAACACCACAACAAACTCAGACTGTGCTTCAAAGATTTCTCCAAGAAGTAAGTCTTTCTATTTCAAAACATGTATTTTTTATCCTGAGTGATTATGATCACTCCCAAGCTTTTATCTTTGTACTATAAAGATTGGTGTAAGGCAAAGTATATGAGATCAAGACTTCATTCAAAAAATGCAGGAGTCTTGTGACAAAGGTTAATAGAGGTTTAAAGCAAATAAAAAAATGTAGGTATACTCTTTATCAGATTACCCTTTACAAAATAAGCGTACTTGAAGCTTGATGCGCGTAAATTCGGCTGTGTGATCGACTGCTAAGCTCCGCCCCTTGTGGATGTCGCGCACATACGTCTTGTAAAAGGTATTTTGATAAACAGTATAGTCATATTAATTTTGACAAAGGTCAGTATTGAGGGAAAGTGTTTGTTCATTGTGGGCTGTATAAAATGGTGCCCAGTTGAATGGTATGAATGTATGAACTCAATAATAGGTTTGCACCTATACCTATGTTCCCTTGGATACCTATGTTCTCAAGTTGGCTGTGGTATGGTGTCCCCAAGAGAGGTGCTTAAAACAAATGGTGTGCTGTCTGTCAACATCATTATTCTATAATTACATTTTCTCCTTCCCCCAGTGTGTGATGCACGAGGAAGAACAAGAAACCTGAAACCCCGGCCAACGTGAATACAACGTGAGTGGAACGCAACTACCATCGCTTCAAAGACCGTCTGATGCCCCTCTCTCCAATAGGACTCGGGTGGGAAGTTACAGGCAGTACAGGACACTAAAGAGAGGCAGCGCAGTAAAAATGATGATGAGAAAGGATTCCAATGCCTCACAGATCAGCATCAAGTCAAGTGAAAACCCTCTAAGATGTGTGCCACCGCTCTTAAAGCAACTATCAGTGATTTCTTCGACAAGGTAAACAAATCATGCCCCCGTATTTTTCATCAAAGTCAATTTTTTGCACTGATGTAGTGGAATTGTTTTGTAGTAAAGGGAACCCGGTAAGTGGCTAAGCATAAACGCCATATTTGTCAAGATATAGATTTTATGCTTTGCTTATAATAAAAGTCGGGATCCGGATTTTTTATGACCAGCAAATAGTCGTAAATTATGGCATCTTCAATACCGCTTTAAATGCCCTAAAGTGTCAGTTTTTTACAAAGAAAAGTATATAAGGTGTTGATATGACCTACACACTAGCAATTAAGAGGACAAAATGGCATTTTGAATTTGGAAAAAAGACTGATATTGGCTTTAATTGGGCATTCTAATCCTGAAGATTTTTCTCTTGTAATATATGCAGACATACAATTTTAATCCTCTCCATTCTTGTTTAAAAACAATTGATTAATCTCATAAACTAGGATCATTTTTTGTCCCCGCCGAACGAGTTCGGAACGGGGACTCTAAAATGTAGCAGAATCCGTCCGTCCGTTCGTTCGTCCGTCCGTTAGTTCGTTCGTCCCGTTCGTTCGTCTGTGACAAAAATGTTAAACCCATGTTGTATACGATTTATCTGGAGTTCAGTAAGCTACACCCCTTCCTCTCTATCATACTTTCCCCATAGACTTTGTCCCTAGACATCTCCCCCCTCTTGCGTCCATTTCTTCCCACCCTCTCTCCCTTCCCTCCCACATCACCCACCCATTCACATTCTATTAACTTCCTTTCCTCAATACCACGCCCCCTATTCGCTTCGCGACCCCCTTCATCCCCCACCTCTTTATTCCCCGTCTTTTCCTTTCCCCTTCCCCTCCCCCTGATCTCAACCACCCCCTCTCCTCCATACATTCTGTTCCTACCCTCTCCTTACTCCAACCCGTGACCCTTTGTTTACTCCTCACCTCCTCTCTCATAACTCTTCTTCTTTTCCGCTTAGGGCAACAATGATTGTAACTTGCGTGGAACGAAGCGGGTTGATGAGTTTCGACCTGATGAGATTTTGGGCATAAAAGATGCTATAAAGTATCTAATTTGCAAATTTATGAAAATTTTCCTGCAGGCTGTGTACAATTTTTCTAGATTTCCGTTAAGGGTATAATGAAGAGCTTGAAGAGTTCCCGACGATTAGATTTTGGACGTATTTTGGGCAAATGAGTAGGTGCAAATGAGCTAGTTAATATGCAAAAATCAGCGTAATTGTCATATTTATGACACCGTACATTGGATACTCAAAATTCCTTGACTGCATGAAAGCCTATGATGGGAAAGCCATATTTTTTGCAAAGTTTGAATTTATCGCATGTTAGTGATCGTGACATTCGGCGGGACATATTTTACGCATATACGAGTTCGCATTGTTTTAATTAAGACAAATTACGTGGGTTTCTAAAACGACTTTGTGAATAAAACCGACATGCATTGAAAGGTGACACTTTTAGTAGGTGCAGATCAATGCCCCCAATGCAGGTCATTTGTATTCACCAAAAATTGCATATGAGCATATTTTATTGAATATTGACAAGCAGAAAAACGGTCAAATCAAAATGTATCTTAGAATGAATCTGATATAGCCAGTTGGACTCGTCTCATGCATAGTCAGTGTGTGGTTAATTAATACACAAGGTGAATTGTTATTGAGTTAGTAAAATATGAACCTTGAATTATACATTTATTGCAAAATCTTATTAAGAAATATGATTAATATAAAAAAACATAAAAGCAAACATTTTTTTCAAAAATATAATGCATTCCAGTGAAAAAGTCTAGGAATTACCACAAAACATGTATAAAACAAGCAGAAAATCTCAAGAGTTGGAAAATTTGCAGTGTGTATTGACATAACACAAAAAAATTAAGAATCTTGGAAATTTTAAGGGATTTGGTTTTGAGATGTAAAGACTCCCTTTATAAGTGGTGGTAATGGAGAAGATTGATCGGATTGAGGTGATCTGTGTAGTGGAAAATGCTGGATTAGTGAAGTTTTCTTGAAATGTGGCAATGTGGGTAAGGGTTTTTATAATACATGGGAATGGAAACAAAAAATATGATTTTTTTGTAATGTATTTGAAGATATAGTAATTGTGAATAGCATCTGATAATTCTAATATAGTCTTCAAGCAGAATTTTGTGCACACTATAAAGTCCTACGAAGAGGTGATAATTACAATGTCATAGTCCCTTGGACATGACCATATGAGGAAGTATCTATTTGTGTGACTGCACTTTCATGCTATCCAGTGGGTGCCATTGGCGGGGGAAAGCCAGCATAGTAGTTACATGCCCAAGAGATTTTGACAAGTACTGTAAGCGAGAGATCACTGTAACTTGTATTTGTTTACATAACTTTGATATAGTTGTCTACAATGTGAAGAAAACAAAGTAAGGTTGAAATGAATTGTGCATCAAAACTGTACCGGCAAATACAAGTTTGTATATTCTCACATGGTAGTTATTTTTTGAATGCATCCTATGTGAAGTCTAATGAAGTGGTTTATCTTTGAATCATTGTGCAAGATTAACTTCCAGGGAAATTTTGAAAGAGCTAGCATCTGCAACTTACCAAAACAGTTAGCTATTTAATGGTAAGCATGTTAAAAAATGTTCTGTCCAGAAAGTTGCGATACTGGCATGACATCACTTATCGACCAGCACATCAAAGCCTCTATCAGCTGATTCTAAAACAGCGTATGTATTTGAATTGTTTGCAGTGTTGCACAATAATGCTATATTAGTTACAATTGATTCATGCAAACGTGGTGACACAGAAAATTGTTGAGCTCTTGATCCATAATTATTGTAGCCTGTAAGTGCTGTTCCTATAATAATAGGGAAATGTTGTCTAATTGATCTTCTGAATAAGGCACAATGTAAGACTTACGCATGAGTTAGTATAAAAATAGGGATCATTTAAAAAAAGTACATAGTTTTGTACTTCCTCTTGTGGTTTACATACTTAAATGATGATTCCTAAAAACTTGAATAGACGTAATAGTTGAGCACTTACTCAAGTAATTTCTCAAGTAATTTATGAGTCCTGTGTGTGCTTTTCCCTATAACTATAGGGAAATTTGTCTACTTAATAGGACCCACTTTTTCTCAATAATGCACTATTTAAAGGTTGAACGAGAGATTTCCCATATTGGGTGCCCTTAAAAAATGAAAGCCCAGATTTGTTACTCATTTAATGCTCATATTTAAATATTTCTCCTGTCTGAACCCAGGGTTAGCTGAAATGTTTTAATTTGATACAAAACTTGTGAATCCCAATTTGTATTGGGCAATACTAAATTCAAGCCTATGTTTATCTTGAAAAATAAGCCAATTTTATTTTGCCTTTGTTATGTCTCTAGCCAATACCAAGAAAAAATTATTGAGTGTCTAATTTATATGAATTCACTGTATATGATCAAATTTATAGATACTTGAAAATCTCTTGTTGCACCTCAAAAGTATTTAAGCACTGATATTTGAGTATATGAGTCATCATACACTTAATCACTTCATTGAAATTTTTATACTCTGTTTCACAAAAACAGTACATTCTTCAATGTAGGTGCAGATATTTGTCTTGCATTGTTTCCATAATGTCCACTGTGAAGTTACGAATGACCTTTAACCCTTTCCCTGGACCCGTGCTAGGCAAATTCTTGGGCCTCACACACACCAGGGACTTTAGGGATAAAGATTGGCAATTACTGACCTCCCGTTGGCAAACTTGTGTGGACAGACGAGCTGATATTGGGTTGCAGTTTCATTGAAAAATGGCCTCGAGGCTAGACACTGGCTAGAAATCTAGAGCAGGCTCCAGTCAGAATTGCTATGTCTTGCAAGCTTTGAGCAATGGTTCAATTTCACTGCGCTAAAACAATGGAACCGCTGAAGTGAATCTGGGCTAGAAGTGACCCAAAGTCTGGGGTTAAGTGGTAAAAATAGTACACACAATGCATGTTATCTCACATTACCTCATCTACAGCACTTGCTATTTGAATGCAATGTAAATTTATAGAGTAAATCAAGGTCAAGTGCATGATGTGCTAATTGCTGGAAAATTTGCTCAGCATTTTTGCAGAAGTGCAAAACTTCATTTGGTCAAATTTCTTTTTTAATTGACTATTTTATCATCGGGTCATATCTCTATTTTTGTTTTTATGTATAATCTGTTACAAGTTTCATCCATCAAGTGCAAATAAAATGATATATATTATATGGCATTGCCAAAGCAAATATAATTTCCAAAGAACGTTCACATCTAATATGGCACATGGGTGTATTTAATATTTAGTTTAAAAACAGCATTTCAACAATTTGTAATAGATTTGATCCATTTTTGTGCAAAGCCTTCACATGCAAAGGGTTAAGAAAGTTAAAAAAGCACATCCTTTTGAATACTATTAATCTTTCCCTGTACTTGGCCAGATTCAAACTGGCAACCCTGGTGTTACTTGCATGGTGCTTTTACCAATTAATCTATAATTTAATCTATATGTATTACATCTGAGTGTTGTCCATCACTTTCCTAGTGGATAGCATCAGAACGGTATATTAATATATACTCCCCGCCTAAAAAATCCGAACGATATAAATTACTGTATTAAAAAGGTATGTAGGTGAATTATAATAATAATAAATGCCAGGAGCGTTGTTCGCGTAATGTGTTTGCTTATTGACCTGTGTCCGTAATGCATTGATAACAAAGCATGATGTGGAAGTTTGAGAGATTTATCCAGCTGGCTTGGCGCGTTCATTTGAAAGCAAGTTTGAGCACGTTAATTTATATCGTTCGGATTTTTTAGGCGGGGAGTATAATATAAATTCACATTGATTTGAAATTCAGGTAGACAGGAATGAATATTTCAAGTTATTAATCTTTCCCTGGAGATGGCCAGCGCACACAAGTGTTAAAAAAAAACCTGTGTGCGCTTGGCGGATTCAAATCGGCAACCCCCGTATTACTAGAATGACGCTCTTACCAATTAAGCTTACAAGCTGTTGGTAAATTAAGAATGAAAAATGCCACTTTCATGCTATTAAGCCATAAGATATGTTGAACGAGTCTTCCATTCAGTCTGTATATTGATGTTTCATGTGCATGAAGGTCCAAATTAGTATTTCTTGCTGTAAAGTCGTCATCGATATATTTATGATTAGATACAAAACATTCTCTTTATATCCCCTGGCTTGAAAAGCAGAGGGGGATATTGCAAGAGTGCGCACGTCCGTATGTATGTGTGTAGCTTTTCTCACCAAGGTTAGGTTTTCGTTTTTCAGGTCTCCTTCAAAAAGTTGGAAATCAGATTGAAACCAGACTTAGGGTTAAGGTGCAATAGGGGTTCCTTCATAAGTGCATGATGTCAAAGGTCATAGACCAAGGTCATCTGAGGTCATGTTCCATACTGCCATCTTGCCAGGTGGATGCAAATTTACTTGCAGTATTTTTAAATATGCAAGCAAAAGGTACATTTACATATTGTCATATCAAAATCTCAACTTTGTCCTTTGTCCTATGTAATAGTTTACTTGGCCATCCTTCATAAATGTTAATTGTCAAATTGAAGAACCATCAGACTTTCTGTTTGATATGCAACATAGCTGCTGTACATGTCACATAATATTAGTTATTAGGTGAGTTTTGGGGTGATACGGATTATATCTAGTCAAGGAGTCTGTATCGGGCGAGACTAGACTAGATATAATCCAGTCTTGAGGTGGAAGGCAGTAGACACGGATTATATCCGAGACTAGATATAATCCGTGTCACCTCAAAACTCACCTAATAACGATTTTATCATACCCAAGCAGAACAAAATAAGCACAACATATGGCCTGAAGAAAATTATAAGGGTAATTCACAAAACAAACAATACCTTACGGCAAATTGACTGTAGGCATAAGTTGTTTTAAATGAGTGCAAGGGTGACAAATTTTCAGCAACAAGAATCTTTGAAAATAAACAGCCCTAAAAATCATCTTTTTTTGATTCACAAACATAATTATTGATCTATTTTAAAGTCTTCTAGTGTATGTGAGAGCGATTATGCTGAAATCTTGTTCCAACTCGGTTCAACATTGCTAAAAATCGCCAAATTAGAGCAGTGATTTACGTCAAAAATGAACGCCGAATTTTCGGATATTTGTTGCCATGATGCGTGGTCACGCATGCGCAGTTCCTAACTGACATGATACGGACGTTGAAACGCGCTCCAAGGGGGTGATACGGGATATATCTAGTCAGTAAATTGAGGCGATTATCCAATGAAAATCGAGGGAACTACATGATGGTATGATAATACTTTGTCTTAAATTTTCACTGAGGCTGTTCTGGCCAGGTACATGAAGATGCTTGTGCAAGAACAAGTGTGCCTATTATGTATTTTTGGTCAGTTTGCTCTGAGATGGTATATTCATCTCAGGTTTGCTTTGCAGTATAGTTTGCAAAACCATGATTTGCAGTTCTTGAATCAGCATGTTGTAGTTTTTGACCACTGACCATGCTCCAGGAGCAGGTCTCCCTCAGTAACCTCAAAGGGCAGCTATTGGTTTTTCTGATCTTCTGTGGACTTGCAATTTTTCTCTCAAACCTGAAAAATTGATGAAAATTTTATATATTTTAAAAGAACCAGATTTGAACCCTAAATCACTGTATCATGAGGTCAACTACCCATCCACAAGACCAGCTTGGTGTGCAAGATATGCAATTCTCATCCTTGATAGCATTTATGGAATAAATCTATATTAGTGATACTGCTGTTGTGATCAGCACTCAATTTAATGAATAGCTCCGCTCTGGAACGGTGGTCAAAATCTCACGCCTGCACTTGAATCAAGCCAAATCAAGCAACTGATAAGCTAATCAATATTGTTATCGATATTGTTGGCTTGTCGTATTTGTGCCAAAATAAGTTGTTAACACTGTATTTTAGTAACTAGCATGTCATATTTATGTACCGTTTATATATGTTCCAGCGTAATCATTGCGCGGAAAGCAGCATCAAGTTTCGGCGATAGTCCATATTTCTGCCCCATGACGTCATCATGGAAGAAACCGCTATGGTGAAATGTACAGGGAAGATATGTAAACAAACCTCTATGGGGCCTATGTTAAGATATTGCATGTTTAGTTGTAAAACAGGTTTTGGCTATGAGCACTTAGTAGATTATTCTGGTGCTAGGATTTTACTCTATTTTTCATGAAATGTTTTATTTATTTTAGTTTCATTTGTACATAAGCATGAACATGTTATTGGAAAGTTCTTATTGTATTTGTTTCACATGCTAAATTTTTGTTCAGTATTTCCAGTTTTAGGGACCAATATAAGGCAGTGTTACCTGTAGATATGTGTATTTTGAAAGAAAAAGAAAATAGATAAGTTATTTGAAACCAAACAAACATTTTTACTTTCTTAAAACTTGTGTGAAAAACACATGGACAGTGTCAAATTTAAGCTCACATTTAATTTATTGGGCTGTTTTATACGGGCTCTTAAGTTGCGGTTGAAAAGAGTATCTTGTGTTTAAGAATGACGTGTACAAGGTTGTATGAAACACAACTGCCCACCTCCAACTCCAACCAATTAAGATTATATATTTTCATCTGGTAGATATAATTGAAGACCCTGGTAATCAATAGCGAATACAAAGCAAATTATCACCCAATATACTCATCAGACCCACTGTAAACTTGTTTGTTGCTGTTGCCATTTTTTATTGCATGAGGGTTGGAGTCATTTCACATTCATCTATTTCAAGGCAATCTGTAGTGGTGCATGGAACAGGGCATGTGTTCTTCAATGAACCAGATATTATTTAACTACACGTCTATACCTGATCACAATTTTTGTTTGACTCAAAACTTACCCCATTCATGATTCATTCCGACGTGTCCACCAAAATAATGTTGATCATTTTTAAACCAAGTGACACTTTTGGGTTCTAGTGCTTAAACCTGTTTGAAATTTGATGAAGAAAATTGGGTTTCCGTCATCGGTTACTGTATCGCATTCAACTTACTCTTTCACTTCACAATTCACAATATCATTGGATTAAGGTGTTCTGATCATGGCTCGATTGAAGCTCTTAGGTAGCCTATAATATATAGGCTATTGTCATCACACGTATCAAATGAGAGTAGGAAACCCATATTAGTCTCCATAAACTAGTTCTCATGTCGTGTCCAATCTTTGAAAAAACTTGTCAGGTACAAAGTAATGACAGTCTTTGAAAAGTTATGTTTGTGTATTTTGAAAATTCGTGAGCAGATGTTGCGTTTTGGTTTTTGGCATAATTTGTTGGGCCTTTTGTGTTAATTTTTGTGAGGCTTGAAGTGTGTTGGTAGTCAAGATTATGCTGATTGTCTGTTTTGTCCTGACAATGTTAGATGCATGCTGTGTGGATCTGAAAGCCATGGGCTTATCAATTACTGGCCTAAAGAAAGAGGCATTGGCATTTGCAGCGCTAGTCTGGTAACACTTGGGCAGAACATTCCATGCTTATTCTAGTAATGATAGTTATGTTACCAAAGTCCATGCAGCACTGCTCCTTCACAGTTTGGGTTGTCCTTGTCCTTGATTGGGACATTCAGTGGCTACAATCCGGGAAACAAGTTGTTAGAACACTAATCACTCGGTGTTAAATATGTCGTCATTTTACAATGTATTTGTTTTTGCACTGATGTCAATTTTTAAGTGAAGGCGAGAACTTGTCTCTCAAAACTCTTAACCCTTCCCCACCCCCTATCAATCAAAGTTGGGAGAATTGGCAAGACTGTTGAGTACATGAGGGTGGCTCAAATTGATAGGGGAGAGAGGGGGAACATTTTTCAAGAGACGTGCTTATGTTCTAGGAAAGCCCATTTTTTTCCGGATCGCTGTGGCGCGAAGTCGAAAAAAATCATATAAATTCCATTTTTGAACCATAAATGAAACGGATAAAGATTTTTTACCCAAATTTTTGCACAATTACCACAGAAAGTTGCTTGCTGTCCCGTGTTGATTTCATAATATCTTGCCTCGGCTTAGGCCATGTCACACAATATTCAACTCTAGTGCATGTTGGGCCTATTAGAACGATAAGGGCACTGCTGTGATTAACGTTAATAACATAAATCAAAAGTTACAGATTTTAATTTTATTACTTGTTTTTTTTATTGCTATAAAAATACATTAAAAAGGAAGAAGAGAAGCTCGAACTCACGACACGTGTTTTCATTTGCTTGTCAGTCTGACAGAATTAAACGCAAGCCGATTTTAGCTTAACGATTAACCTCGGGACTTTAAGAGAACATACAACTCGCAATGCTACATTGTGATCACATTGCCACAGACACAGTTAACTGTTATGTGCTAAGGTTATAGAACTGTGAACAACTACAATGAGCAATGGTAAATTGTTTTCCGGTTACCAGATTGAAACGGTGGCGTTCTGGTTGTACATTTTATTATAACCGTATCATTTTAAAAGATTTAGTCATGGTTGCTCTTTTTATCCTTCTTTCCAATAAGAAACTGTTGTGAAACGCCTAACTTTATATTCTTGGGCGCCGAAATCTGGATGATTGTCATTGGCCCCAGTCATCAGTTATCTCAGTATTAATTGGGAACAGTTTTGTCATAGTTGAAATCATGAAATATTTATCAATTTCTAAGGTAAATTGTTCAACACTTTACTGTTTTAAACTTAATTGTAAAGTGCAAATTCCCACTATCCAAATCAACAGAGTTGCAAGTAGCCTAATCGGATAAGAATCAGACTCAGGAATAACGTATCATGGGTTCAAGCCCTGCTGATGCCTTATTTTTGAATATTATTTTTGGGTATTTAAAAAGAGTGAGGCAAAACGGTGAGTGAGTGAGTGTTATATATGCCTGAGTAGACATGTAAGGGGGGGGTGTCGTGTTTGCAATGAATTCCCAGAGGTGATAACAGTATATTTATCTATTTTTGTCATTTTTTCTCAATGTAAGAATATATTTCAGTAATATAATATAAGTGTGTGTGTCTATATGCATGAGTACAGATGTCTGTTTTGCAATGATTCCCAAAATGTGATACATAATTTATTTTTTTGGGTCAATTTTTCCCTTCAATGTATAGAATTTTTCATTTAATTTAATACAGAGCATCAATGATGCAGAACCCCATCAATTGGGATGGTTCAAGAGAGGACCCTACTTTTTTGTTATGCCCTTTTTACTTTACATGGAAAAATACTATGATAAACAGATTGAATTGGTACAAAACTGTTAGGTTAATTAAAGAAAAGTGGTTCTCGAACCACAAGTCTTGCCTCTCTTTGGGATCGCAATGTTTAAAACACTTGCTATGTGGCGTTAAAAAGGTCATATATGGGGCCAATGGTGTTCATTCTCGTGACACAACCCCATGAGTCAGTGCGCTTCTGACCAGCTAGGCTGCAATTGACTCAAATTGTTTAGGCAGAAGAGAAACAATTCTCTACTTTTAACCCAACGACAAATGGCCCTTTAAAAAACCAGTACCCATGAGGTATTGACCCATCTGTCACACCCCGCATATGTGGTCAGGGTGTCAGCGATTTGAGTGATTCGTCTTCCACTGAATTTGGCTTTCATCATGTGACCTTTGAATCCAACTGTTAAAACCCCCTATTTTTTTTTTGGGGCCAGTGGATTCTTCTGACCAAGAATTGGTGACTGATATAAGCAATTATCTGCGACTGAGGAAACACAAATTCATAGTTTTCGAAGATTGCCCTTAATTTGCCCAAATCTGTTAACACCCTCTATGAACCAAGCTTAGACCAAGGGAGGGTTGTTCTGACCTAATGTGTGGTTGAAATTGGCTCAAGAAGTTTGGTCAGAGAACAAACACATTACAACACTTAGAAAACCGAATTACCTGGGACGACATAAAATACAAACATGTATCTGATTTAAAAACTCCTTAAATCAATATTCACAAACAAAAAGCTTAAGTGTGAGCACAAAGGATCTCTTTTCAGAAGTCCTCTAAATAGTTAACTTAAAGCTAATAGAGAGAAACATTATACATATATAGCTACAGTTATGTCCAAAGGAATGCCGTAATCCATTCTTACTTGGACATTAACTTTATATATGTCATGCTGTGGCAGCTTTTTATACACACATACACAACCATATGTACGGTACGCATACCAACACACACACGCACACACAACACACCACGCTTACACTACAGGCATACATCACACCACCAACACACAACACACATATATATAGACAACGACATGTACTACAAATCGGTGTTTCTTGGTCTTGCCTCTGCGCAAACAGATTTTGTTTCATTTGTTAATATCTTATATTTGACATCTGTTACAACATTACACACACATAGGCACACACCTACAACAGCCATAGAGACCGGCACAGACTGGGATACAGACATGACCCACACATACCACAGCACACAGAGGAAGTTTTGTCGATTCAAGACATGTATTTAAAGTTGAGAAGAAATCTTTGGGGATTTTATAGGGGTAGAAATACTATCTGACTGACAAGAATACATGAGCCGAAAATTCTAGTGATTGGGTGCCACGCACTGGCCTTATTATGGAAAATACAAAAGTTTACATTTTGAAGAAATATAAACCATTTTTTTAAATGTACAGAACTGTTTACATTATATTTATACTGTATCCATTGTAACTACTATTTGCTAATCACATTTGTTTGACCAGAGGTACTGAGCTTGTGTATAATACCAACAGACAAGGGATGTGTCCTTGCTAAATAGTCCATGACCCTAGCTAGCTAGCAACATGTAATTGGGCAGCACACTGACAACACTAGCTGCAATGCATCTGCTCAAGGCTAGCATTATACAACATAGCAGCTAGGACAAGTGATGCTGCATGAAAAAAATGACAAAAGTAAAAAAACTTAAAAAACAGAAAAAACATACACAAAATACCAAAAAAACCAATTTGAACCAAATTTCAAAAAATGTTCATAAACACCCCAGCAATTTCAATACTTGCATAACTGTGAGTTTCACGAATTGAACAAGATACAAATACCTATTTATATTTTGTGGCTGCCCCTTGACAGAACATCTTCTACTTCGATGGCATAAGCCTATCTATTGATGGGCTGATAAAATAAGCCTAAATACTAATTTCATTGAATAAAAATAGCACGCATTGCAAACTGTCTTTAGTTCTTCTTGGCTCTTTCTCTTTCCTTATATGGGGCCGTGGTGCATCTCCTGTTAAAGTCCTCTCTTGATAATTGATGAAAAATCGCAAGGTTGTCGTGTGTTTTGGTGCGCAATTCATAGAACTTAGGGGTTTGTCTTCGTTTTTTTGCATATTCCACGCATGTCCCATTCGGCACTTATAACAGTGGCCGTACCCTAATTAGAAAAAATTATTATGACTCTAGAACTTGCAATCGTAAAATCACAACCACTAAAGAAGCAATTACAAATTGAAGTCTTTTAGTTAAAACTTTCTTAAAACTTCTTCCGATTCTAACGTGCAATAGCTAAACCTGTTGAAAATTCAACACGGATATTAATTTCAGTGACCATTCCCTAAAGATCCATATTTGGTATCAATCTTTCTGGAGTAAATTCAGAAGGTATTATTAGAATGCTGAAAATTGGGTTTAAATATCTGTATCCAATAAAAAGTATGACCGGGCAAACACTAAAATTAGATGAATATTTTTGCATTTCGCTCAGACAATCCGGGAAAAAGTTGTTAGAAACACCACTCATCAGTGTAATATGCGTCATATTTTAACAATGTAGTTGTTTTTGACTGATGTAAGTTTTAATTGAAGGCGAGACTTGTCCTCTCAACCTACCCTTTCCCCCCCCCCCCTATCAATCATGTTGGGAGAAGTGACAAGGATGTTTATTACTTGGTGGAAACTCAACATTGAAACGGGAGAGAGCGGGAACATTTTTCAAAGAACGTGCATTATGTTCCTAACCATTTTTTCACCGATTGTAGCTCTATGTATTACACTTTTTGGTTTCACTTGCCCATACTTGGTTTTTCATTTTTCAACTTTTAATGCTTTCAACTAGTAGTGGTTATATGTTTCAAGACATTTTCACATCTTAGGACTCTCGTTGTGGTATATTAGCTGAACATACTCTTGTCAAATGTGCCTTTATATCAACAACCACTCACACAGAAACATTTTGTTGTTAAAACATTATATAAACACATATTGAATCGTCATTAATATGTATTTGTCACAAAAACTATGATCCAGGCCCTTGGCCTAGCCTTTTTAATTATTGTTTCCTTTTTTGAGTGGCCAATTAAATAATAGTGTAAAGACAAATGACTAAATAGCCATTTCTGCTTTTCACACTATAGTTTATTCTCATATCAAATAGGGAAACATATTCTAATACCTATTTATTTCATTTTACCTTGATCTTGGAAAAGTTGTTATCATTGTGTAATGTTTTTAGTTTAGGTTAAAAACCCAACTTTGTCCTGGCATGGGTACGCAACTGAGAACGTGTTAACAGAATAAAGATTACAATTTAACAGATTTTGAACACAGAATAAACAAAAGATTAAATTAATAGTAGGGCCTACATCAGCATCTAAGGTACTTTGTGGAATCCATCACATTCTATAGGAAACTGTTTATAGTTGAGAGCTTGTTATTAACATGATCACAAGTATGGTGCGGGTTATTATTTCCCATTTGTAGCATTGCATTGTTTGAAAAATGGAAGCTTTTATAGCGATTTTCTATGTAACTTGTATCGATATTTTATGCTACTCAACTATTGGTTAAGAGCCAATGAAAATACAGCTTTCAAGCAACACCACTTCAGCGACAAGTCATTTATTGGACTTGGGCGCGTGAGGTTGTGACGTCCCGTTGTGGCAATCGTCGATGCGAGTAAACAAATCCCATTCATTGTTGGTCCGTTCTGCTCTTTATTCGAGACTTACCAATATATTCTCTAATTTTGCTCAACTAAATCAGAATTATGAGCAATACAGATACAGATAACTGTCTGTTGAAGTAGTGCTGGGTCCCGGGTAATCTGGTAGATTTGATTGATGGCCTAATAAATCCAACTCAGCACCAGAGACGACTGGCTGAGAAGCGGTTCAGTCGGCATTTTAGACATACTGAATTCCTTGCTTCGTAGTATTGCTGCAAATTGTTTACTGGTAAACAAATTGTCGCTAGTTCAAGAATTACCGCCATGTTACGCCGTCGCTAGCCAAGACTAATACGGAAGCCAATAACAAAGCCAACAGTGATTCCTTAATAAAAAGGTTCAATTAACCATAATTGAGCGACTGTTTCCCGGTCTGATATTAAGATATCCACCGTTACTCACCCCTCTGATAGTTGCCTATACCCTCATGCAATTCCATCGGTAGCCATCAATGTGTAACCGTAAATCAAGGAAGAGCCGTGTCTTTAAGCATGCGATCGTTGTTGACCGTGACCACCACACATGCTCCAGGGGCAGGTCCTCCCTCACTAACCATAAAGGCCAGGCTATTTATTTTTCTTATTTTTTTTTTTACCTAGAATTTTCCCCTTCTAACCTCTGCCTCTAACCTGAAAAAAAGAATGACAATTTTATATATTTTAAAAGAAGCAGTAGCGAGATTCGTCACTGCTATTGTGGTCAGCGCTCATATCCAGGTGTCTCAGAAAGAAATTACACCCTAACTATAGGCGATCATAACTTCAAAGTACTCATATTTGAATAATGTAAAAAAGAATCTAAACCACCATTATTTTTATATTTTAATTGTAATCATCGCCGCTCGATTCCGTTCAGTAGTTTTGAAGAGTAAGCGATTACGTACACATGTCATGGTACACTTCCTTCCAGTTTTGTAGTAAAGTGATTCACACAGAACAGGCGAGAAATAATCTCTCGGGGGTTGTTATGGTCTGGGGTAGTGCCCTCACATGGTATAATGCTGACATATCTGTTTATCTTGAACGTTGCCTCATCCCCACTATAAGTTTCAGTTAAAACTTGGCAGGTCTTGTGTTTGAGCCATTGACAGAAGGTTACTCTGGCGTTGGTAGTCTGCTTCTTGGAGAGAATGCCTCCTTTAGCATGATAAGGGTGAAATTTCAGGTCTAAGAGGGTAATCCTGTAAACTTCACTGGGGATGTGTGGCACATTGTGACGTCTGCAACGTTGTCCTTGGATTTAGACGAAGACTCCGTCCTGATAGCTGCAATGTTCTGTTAAGTTCGCGGGCGGGTTCTCCCCTTCACAGCGATCTTGTTCAAATTTTGACTTGTACCCATTTCCATGGTACTTCTTAACATTGTTCGAATTGTCCTTCCTTGCAAGATTTCGGTGGAATCTTAATCTAAATTCCTGCCCGACCAGATTTAAATTTATGACCACTTTCAGCATATCTGAAAACCACAAACACCATTATGTATGGGCGACCAAAGGTTTGACCAACCTATTGTCTCGTGCCATACTTCATATAACACGAGAATAGATTAAACGCAGGAATTTTGATTTTGCATTCAAATCATGCCTTTATTTTGTAATTGTAGAATCCACCATCTTATTGGAATAAGATGTCTATTTGGCATAAAACTTTGTGTGAATACTCTTATTGTTCATTTAAGCCCACCTAGTAAAGTGTTGAATAAACTTCTCAATTCATTACATGCAGTGCCACCCCCTAGTTGCAACTAACATATTTTTCACATTTTCTACAGATTGTATTTGTGGTGTTGTCCTAAAAAGATGACTCATTCGTGTTATTTAATCCGACGTTTTTTTAGTTTTGTTTGTTTGGATTTTTGGTTATAATTGTCACGGTAATTGTTTATTACTATAATAAAACGAACAAATGGCATTGAACTCACAAAATTTAAACAAGGCTGGTTCTTGGGGAATGAAAGATTCCACGCTTGAACAGATAACAACGAGTATCATGGGTATTGATATCAAATCTGCATTATTTTGTCGGTCAAACCTGGAAGGAAGTGACCATTGACATGTGTTACATACATCATTATTTTTCTTCAAAACCACTGAACGGAATCGAGTGAATGTTTACAAAATAAATGTTTAAAGTATTGTGGTTTTAAGATTCTTTTAAATGCTCAAATGTGATACTTACTTTGAGTTATGGTCGCCTTTAATTAGGGTGTAATTCTTTCTGAGACAAACCCTGTAATGAATAGCTCAGCTCTGAACGGTTTGCCACAACCTAAATGCTCTAGGAGCATGATTGGTGGTCAAAATCTCACACTTGCCGTCTAACCCAGCTTTGCTTTGAGCTCTGCTCGCTACTCACTCTTTCATTTTTAAGCGAATGGGAATTCAGCGATTTTTCATCATTTCTTGCACACTTATGAAGCCGGGAATTAATAATTACCAATCTAACGAGATAAGGACCTATTCATATTTACGCTATATTGGCGAAATCAACACAGGAGAAGAGGTGCGATTTGGGGTTCCTTTATTACATTGGAAAGCTATTGGAAGATGCATTGTGCAACAAGACTTGTGCAATCGCCTACGTCACACGAAGTTGCCAAGGTCAGAAGGAACTTAAGCCTATTTTTTGGGCGTAAATCGCAACGAATATAGGTTAGGTTTTTGGTTTATTATAGCGGCTATATTACCGATTATTTTTTTTTTGAAAAGTATTTTTGGTATCCTGAAGTCATAAGCTTTCCATTGGTATATAACTTAAAATATGCCGTCCGAGCGAAATAGGATCACCTTTCAAAAAGATGTTATTTTTCATTCCTTTTGACCGAATACACATCATTAGGCCTACATTATCTTCCCTTATCAGGCTATTATCTTATTAGCCAGTTTCATTTGTTTGGCTTTTTTAGTTATGGAAGTTTCTTTTCCATAATCAAAAGAAGGAATTTTTACCATGATGCACTTCATTCTAACTAATCTCATTACCAAGTAACATGACTAAAAATATGTTTGCTTGCAAACCAGGGTAAACTTTTAATAATGCATATGAACCTTCCTTGTATGTTCACTCTTGACCTAGTGGTCATTTAAATAATTAGCGCTGACCCTAGTGTTATTTAACTCATTAGCATGTCAAATAATGAAGTGCAACTTAAAGGCCCTATCAGTGATTTGCCAAAATCAGAAATCGAAAAATCAAAATCAGATTTTTTTGCAATGTCTGTATTAAACAATTATAGGTAATCTCCTAACATAGGCCCTTCAAATGGATACGACCCAAAAGCAACCTAAACTGGACAAAATGGATGTTTTAGTCATCGTTGTCCGTCGTACACTTACATATTACATTACTTGAAAGGGATATCATACATTGAAAACTTCCGTTTCTTTGTTTTCAGTCATTCTTCTGTTGGAAAGGTACATATGAGCATTCTAACAGGCTTAAAGCTATTTCCTGCAAATTTCAAATATTTTGACTCTTTCGGATAAATCAACTGATAGTGGTCTTTAATGATTCAATAAGCAACATGTGGTTTGGCTCCCTTTAACCTGCAACAGCCCAAATTCTCTCACTCCAACCCGTCATAAGTGGCCTTACAAACAAACTGCTATCTCAGAGTGTCTTGAGTTCATCCCACAAGCACCAGTTTTGGACATTTCACCTCAATAATGTCACGTGATGCCAGCATGGGATCCCAAAAATCCCATTCTGAAGGGGGGCCTGTCATGCAAGTATTGGTGGCAGGGGTGTAAAAATCAAAGTTTCCCCGGATCAATGGCTTTGAGCCGGCTTCCCTCCGCGGGGCGGCGGGAGAGGAGTGTTTGAGGGGGATGTGCCCCCTCAGAAGTTGGAGGTTTTGGCAAATCCAGAGTAATCGGCGCTATTTGGTGCAACATTTTTACACTTTTTGAGCGTATAAGAAGCTTAACATTTCTGGTTAGAGGCCACACAAGTACCGTGTTTTATTCCCGATTCCAGTAAATTGCTCACGCGAATTACCAATTAACACGCATGAACAATCCTTTAATAAAGTAATCCATAGACCATAAACGGTATTTCCCCATTTCGAATCCAACAACACGGTCCCTGTCCCTCTATTTCCGCAAGTTCGCAAGTTACTTTAATTAAAACCGCGCATGTGTTGTACTATATAGGCCTATTTACATGAAAACTGACCCTTGTCATCGACATTGGGCGCAAAAATGGTACCAACTTTTATTATATCTATCAAAAGATAAAAGGCAAGAGCTGAATGAAAGTTTCCTCTATCATAATAAACACCAAAAATGTCTTTTTATTTATTCATTCAATCGCCCGGCCGCCGGAAAAAATCACATCGTATAGGCCTATCATCCTATTTTAGTTATGACGTGCAAGTAAAGTCCGCGATGTGATTGGCTATAGAGACACACCTACGGCAATGGCGGCTGGCGGCACTTTTTGAGGTTTGTGTAACTCGCTTTTGTGATTGTATAATCGTACACGCCCCCGTGTTATTACGCTCCGATTGGATAATATGGGACCACAACCCCGGTCAACAACAAAGCGCCTCATTTGGGGATTTTTCTCCCTCGGAACCAGCTCAGCCAATGTGCTCTAGCGCTACACCTTTTTGCCGTGTACACAGTGTGATGCTTTGACATTTTATAGCAATGCATGCCAAGTACGGCCGTGATTTCCAGTGCACGTTTGAAAACACAACCCCTCAAAGTCCTTAACACGTGTAAGATTTAGCCTACAATTTAAAAGATTACGTTCGGATTGATGCGAATAGATGAATATTACTATACAAAATCTGACGGAAGAAGATGACGTTGTTACGGTAAACTTGCTTAGAACTTGTTATTACAATTGCGTCGGTCCAACTCGTCGGTCCCAAGCACGTCCATCCAAAACAACAGACTACTCGCTCCAGTACTCTGGCAGATTTCACTGGTTTTTTAAAATCATTTTCAAGCACTAATTTAAGTATTATCTATATTTTTGCTTACCTCCAGCTTCTTCGTATTTAGCAGTTTGTAGTTCATTCTACCAAAAATGAACAATGTCAGTCTGTGAAACAAGGTCACCACTGCGGCTTGTTGTTTTCACAAGTCATTCCATCTCCGCTTGGTCCGACAACACAGGCTTAAAATTAGTGCTTGCTTGTTTATTTACCCTAATGCGTCAACACATAATTAGAACTCCCTTACCCACCCGGCGTCATGGTTGATCACTGCGTCGGAACGTCACAAAAGGATAATACAAGTATTCCAAGTAGAATTTACAATGTTTGTTTTTATATGGATTAATATTCATAAGCTAATAAATTGGTTAAATTCACAGTCAAGTTTTAGTGAATGAGCCTTGGGATTTCCCTCTAGTAGTCTAAGTTTCCCGGAATGAGATTACCAAATTACCCCCTCTTTTCCCGCTGTGTTGGTGGCGCTTTCACGTTACGTCGTGTATTTAGTACATGGATCACCCTTCTCCAGGTTTTGAATATATATAAACAAAATTGTATTAAACTGCAATTTCTAACTGTAAATAATATATAAAGGTAAACTTTAAAGGATGATGTTGTTTGTTGTCTTTGAATGGCATCATTTAATAGGCTACTGCATCATCGATGCTCTTGTTTAATTAATGAAATACCAGGAGAGCAATTAAGGGAATACACCAAAAGATTAAGTCCTATAACCATTCCAATTTTAGACAACTATTAAAACACACCATTCTTCACTGATGTTTGACAAAAACGTCTCAACTGATGTGTGGCCAGGATAAAAAGACCAACCGAACAGAAACAAATGACGGTTCGACACTATAAAAATCTTTATCAAGACAAACAAGGAATGGCACTCACCACCGCAACGCGATGACCATAAGCAGCAGTTCTCGTGTGGTGGAGTGCCATTCTTGTTTGTCTTGATAAAGACATTTTTAATAGTGTCGAACTGTTGTTTTGTTTTCTGTTTGGTCTTTTAAATCCGCGACACATCCAGTTGAGACTGTTTTTTTTTATTTGTATATTTAGTTTTCTCCCTTGTCTCTCTTCTCTTTGAATCCAATTGGATCCTGGTGTGTGTTTTTAACTTAGGAGTTCTGTTGGGAACTATCTTGTTTTTTTTTTGCGGTTATAACAAGTTTGTTTAAGCCTGCCTCTCTCCTGTGCTCCTATGGTTAATAGTATACAAAATTCAAGCCATTTCTTGCTAATATTTGTGGAGAGATTAGGAAATGTCCCTTGCATAAATTTTTGCAAATGTGCACTTGATCTCTATAACAATGATTGGAAATGGGTTCCATGCGATGGTCATATTGGTAATCCAAAGAGTCCAAGCAGGAGGTTAAGAGCCTGTCATTTACTTAAAATGTGTTCATTGAATTGAATACATTTTGATAGCATTCTGAGATAGCAAAATTCTCCATAATTCCAAAATTGTCATCTTTTATAGATTAGATGACATCAATGTTTACAAACACAAGTTAGCACCTGATCTACTGACATGTTAGAGGTGCGAAGAATATGCCCATACAGCTACAACATTCAATAGCCTTATCATGCTTGATCAGTTGAGCGCGAATTTTAAAAGCACAAGCCCTGCAGGTGCTCACGCATACTGCCAGGCAGTGCTTTGTTTGTTGCCGTCACTATATTTTTTAACAAAAAAAAATGTATTCAGGCTGAAATTGGAACTATGGCTGTATCACCAGTACAAAAGTTTCCATTACAGGAAATGATTTTGCATATTAGTAGAAGACCAGCCTGTAGATCCCGTGACCAAACTCTGGAGACAAAGATTTGAAGGTGTCTTGGGGTTCCCTGATCGATGTTGAAGGTTTTTGAAGGTTGCATTTCAAGGTCAAGACTAACATTTGAACTATTTAAAGTGGCAAAATTGAATTTGTCATGCAAGAAAACATATAATTAGACACATCTTTAAAATCGGTTTATATTAACAATTTGACCTTGACTGAAAGTGCATTGATCTTTGGACATATTTTGGCCATAGCGTCCTCAATTGAAGTCGGATCTATAACAAACTATACATTTTTAGATTCTGTATGATAAGGCGAGTAATTTGACATGCATATTAATTCAATTGCGACAGTTCTCAATTTTTACCCCCCCATGTTAACTATGTTTTCCCCTTCCCCAAAATGCCGGAACATTGAAGCAGCAAACCCAAGTCAATGCAAAATGGCGGCTATTTCAGGTTTCAAGGTCAAGGCTAACATTTGAACTATTTAAAGTTGCAAAATTGAATTTGTCATGCACGAAAACATAATTAAACATCTTTAAAATCGGTTTATACTAACAATTTGACCTTGACTGAAAGTGCATTGACCTTTGGACATTTTTGGCCATAGCGTCCTCAATTGAAGTCGGATCTATAACAAACTATACATTTTTAGATTCTGTATGATAAGGCAAGTAATTTGACATGCATATTAATTCAATTGCGACAGTTCTCAATTTTTACCCCCGTGTTAACTTTGTTTTCCCCTTCCCCAAAATGCCGGAACATTGAAGCGGCAAGCCCAAGTCAAAAATCTTCAACATCGATCAGGGAACCCCAAGACGCCTTCAAATCTTTGTCTCCAGAGTTTGGTCACGGGATCTACAGGCTGCTCTTCTACTATATATAGTTTGCCGTTGGCAAAATGGACAAGTAGTATCAATAATGAATTTTCTCGTCCATTGATGAAACTGCTTGTGATAAATATTTTTGGTTTGTTATAAACATATATCTGTACTGCTTGAAGGTATGAAACACGCACACAAACAAAAATACAGAACTAACATTGAAAATATATTGATACCACACAGACATTTTGTTGGATTCTTTCAATTTATTTGTTAAGGTTCTTAATTTTGACCAATATATAGGAAAATATGTAAAAAGAATACCTTTCTTTTTATTTTTTACATTTCTTTAGTATATGCTGCCATGGCATTATTCCCTGGCCACAGATATGTGTTTACACAGCTTGCTATTTTTTCTATTCCCACAAGCCCAGCTTTTCATTTACATTCTTAGAGATTTTCATGAGTACACAACAATCTATTAGCAATCCAAGGCTACACCCAATTTCTTCATGGAAATAGCTACTCCCGAGTAGACAAGGGCGTAGATTACCTACCCAGAAGACATCCACTTGCAGGCCAGGAATCTGGTTTTTTTGGTAGAGGTTTCATATAGAAGTCCCAAATATACAAATAAGGTATTACCATTGATTCCGTCAAGTGCCACAGCACAACATCATACAGCTCATGACGGGATCAATTTTAATACCTCATTTGCATACTTGGGATGTCTATATGAAACATTTAATGTTTCTTTGCCACACATATGGCTAGTGTATACCCAGCAGCTGCATGACACTTTGGCTCTCAACATGCATTAAATTTTTACATGATTCAATTATTTTTTTGCAATATATTTGCATATATTTCCATTTTGAACACAAAAGTGCTATGTTGTAAGGATTCTTCCGATGCTTCATTAAATTTTATGATTTTTCTCAAAAAGAAAAAACTCTGGTTGCCATCATAGTACTGAATTACTTCTTTTACGGTAAAACTTTGTGCTCATTGGCTAAAATATATAATCAACATTTTGGTATTTATTGTGGATTTGATTAAATTTAAGCATCTATCAAAACTTAGATTCTCCTTTTGGTTTCAAAATAAAAACAAAACATTCAAAATAACAATGTAACTGTCTATTATTTGCTGTACTGTAGTATATTACAACAGCAGCATTGTTTTGGTTATGACCCCGATAATGACTGCCCTGGGGTTAACTCCCTGGGTTCTTGGGAGGACTTTGAAGTGGTTCCAAACAAATTCTGGTTGTGAACTGAAGAAACTTGAACAGCCATTGAAAGTGTTGAACCCTTAACATTCTTATTTAATGGCCTGTCAAGATTTTACTACTTTGTGTTTTGTGGTTACAGACTGCCATAACCTCCATGCTCACTTTTTTCATTTAACCACCAACTACATACAGTCTACTTCTCTTTCCTCTATGTATGATGTCATAGCCTTAAAACAAGTTTTTTTTTGCATGCCTCAGTTCACACCTGCCATTTCTGTTCATATTAGCCAGCGAGTTTGACAGTGTCCTGTGATATATTGTGAGATCACAAAATGTATCCCTTACATCATTGCACAGAGGAACGGGAAAGGAATTCACAGCTGTTTGACCCCATGCAAATAGTCCTTATTTTTCGAACAATATTAAGCATTGGCGACACAATTTTGACACTGATGAAATAGGGACATGCAACAAGAGCTATTATCTCTGCAAAAATCAACAAATCCATTGCGGGAAACTTGACATATAAGGCCTTACAAGGTCATGTATTTGTATGTTATAGCAGCCCTCTATATGCCCTTTTTCCATAGAAGACGTGGAAAACTAGATTTTTAAAAAAAAACATTTGCCCTCAATGAAGTTCGTAAACTTTACACAGGATGTATTTAGCTGAACTAATTATTCCAAATCAGTTGTCCAAACTGTTCGCCGGCGATATGTTTTTTTTTACTTCTGATTTTGTCATTTTAAATAAGACTTTCAAACAGCTGGTGAAATCTATAGCTGACCAAAAGCTGGTCTATCCAAGTCTTAACAACCCTTTAGGATTGTTGCTATTCACATCTTCTGCCTGAGGAATGAGCCCATGACAGCTTTGGTAATAATTGTACCAGTGATATAGCATAATTTATTTGTGTTACCTGATCATCAGAGAACTAATATAAAACCTTAAACAACATTATACATAATATTTTCTTTGTTAAAATACTGGCGCAAATTCTAAAGGATGCATGATTTTGGTAAATATAACATTAAGAGCTACCGTCAAGGCTTACATTTTGCCATACAGAAATAAAGCAAAATCAAATTACCGCATCTAGCCTAACCACTTCGGTGAGAGTGGCACAAAAGCAAGCTATTCTTTGGCTTAATTTGTCACTTCTTGTGAGAAGTAGGTGAATCTCATGATTTATGTACCGGTATGTGTTCCACTTGGACCACTACCCCAACCCACAAGGAGTTGTTCAAACAAAGGCATGCTTTTACATAGAACAAAATGATGTTAGAATTCTGGATAACATTAAGATGACAAACACAAATTTTCACCATTGCCACCATTCACCTACAGGGCTCTGATTGGGTCACATAAATAAAGTTCCTAACATTAACTTGAAAATATTACCCCCAAGAGTTGACCAATTTTCTGTCGTTTATTGTCCAAATCAATTGAAATTGTTTATAACTTGGAAATCAACAGTGGAATGTCATTAAAATTAAGCATTTGGAATGGATTTAATAATATTAAAATATTTCTTACATCAGACTCAATTGGTTTAATAGCTTGAAGAAAGTCAACATTTTTTCAGCCTTCCACAAGATTGATTTTGTGATTTTGACATCTTTAAAGACTATCTGAAACAAGCTCTAAGTACTAACAAAAATTGGATGTATATAGTTGATAGGTGAAACTTGCACAAAATGTTAAAAACAAAGCACATTCGTGTATAACGCCAGAACCAGTAAAGGTTCAATTTTATACATTTTAAAAATATTTGTGCCCATAATAACCCTTGCATGTACTTCAAATAATATTGTTCAGTGCATTGGCTAATTTAAAAGACAGTCACAACTCTCCTACAAAATGTACTTTCTTTTGATGGTTAGCCATGTAAAATTACCATTTCAAGAAACATGGCTAATTTGACATGGTTAAAGTGCACAGCTGTTATGTTAAAGACACTATCAGTGATTTATCAGGAAGAGTCAAAATATTTGAAATTTGCAGGATTACCTCAAAAAGTGAAGGATAAGTTTGCAAAATTCTTATAAGTTACTTTTGGCAACTGAAGTATTGACAGAAAGGGAAGAAAACGACAGTATTCCAAGATACGATTCTCCATTCAGTTACGTGTTGTAGTAGGTGTCCATACGGACAGTAATGACTAACATTTCCGATTTTGTCCTTATTAGGATGCTTCTGGTCTTATCATTTGCAGGGTATGTTAGGATACCTGTACTTGTTACATACATGTAAAAACCTGATTTTTGATGATTTTTTTGATTTTCTGATTTAGCAAATCACTGATAGTGCCTTTAATACAGAACTTTCTTATTCAGGCACTGTGAAACTTAAAACTTAGCCCATTGGTTTTAAATATTACTAGCCCCATATATTGTATGTACCATGGTGAACTGTACTGCATTTCTTTTTAAATATCAGCTGCACAGAAGTTTGTGCCAAAGTTGAAGCTTTACTTCACACCCAATACATAGGTCACACCAGACTTAAAAATTATACACCAACTATTTGATTCTTTTCCCCTTCAGTTCACATTACCTTTGTTACTGTTCATGTACATGGATATTGTTAAAATTCAACTTCATATCATTCCTCTTACCACCTTGTAAACACTAAAATCTTCACACAATTGCACAAATGTATAATGAAATTTTAAAAACATTCTAAGCTACTTTGAAATGCATACTTTTTAATTTCAGCTGCACATTTTCAAATACCAGCTGCACATATGCTGACAACACACTTAGTTTAGCGTCCATTATAATGAAAGTTGTATGGAAAGAATTATGAGGAAGCACTACGCTGCTTAGCTGTTCATATATCAGCAAACCAAGTTTGTTTCATAACACAGCAATGGACTACTATATACTTAGGATTGCAGTTATAGGGGCAAAGTCTGTAACTTTGTCTCCTACATGTAGATTGTGTAATTTTCTTTGACTTTGAGCTTCAATCATCTGCCCTCATGAGTTGCACAATAATATGGTAAGCTACCTCATGTTCAAAGCCACACGCATGTCAAAGGCTATCTAGGCATTCAACGTGCAGTTTTATCCATTAGTAATGCTGACGGATTTGGGGCCAATATAGCAATTAACTTTCCCTTTTGACTTTTGAAGCGCTGCAAGTCCTGGTTTGAGCTACATGAGCAGGAACCGGCATTCCATAATCCTGCGAGAATGGGAGAAAAAAATTTCTGTGGGAGGCCAAGTTTGACATTGGGATTTTCACAACGCAATGGTCGATGAGATCTTGTGCTTGGTCCATAACACATGCAGTTGAAACCACTCGCACCTATACTCTTGAGAAATTGCACTTACTCCAGTGATATTTTTCAATTATATACTGTTTGTGATCACAATGCAAACCCCCACTAAGTACTATTAAAGATACAATTGGGTGTCCTATAACAAGCGGTAGTTCTCGAACCACAGTCTCGCCTGCTTTTCGCGTATAGCTGTAAGAACAAAGAGCCGCACACCAGATTGCAACTGTAAGTGACAAGTCTAGTGTTCCCAAAGAAGTTTTGCAAGCAGATACAGTAGAGAATTACAGATATCCCCTCCCACACCCCACCCCACCCCTCCCCAATACACTACAACACCCCACCCCTATGCAACAAAACCCCCACCCCTCCCCATCCCCACCCCCCCCAGCCCCCTCCCCCCCCCCCCGCACCCCCAATCCCCTCCCACCCCCACGACCGCCCTCCGCCTCCCCCCCACCCCCTGCCCTTCCACACCCCCCCCCCCCCTCTTCCCCCCCCCGCCCCTCCCCCCCCCCCAAACCCCCCGAGTTCCCCCCACCCTACCCCCCTAAGACGCCTCTCCACCAACCACCCCCCCAGATCGAGCCCTCCCCCCCTCCATGTCGACCTCCCACCCCCATCCATGCCCTGTCTGCGGTCCCAGATAGTCCGTCTCCCCCCCCCCTCCTCCCCCCACGCACCGGCCCTACGATTCCCCGGTCCACAACCCCGCCCCCTAGCTTACCCCCCCCTTCCCGTTATCCTTCTCCCACACCCCCCCCCCCTCCCCCCGCCCCAATCAGCGAAGCCGTTCCCGTCTCCGAGCCCCCCCCCCGCTCCCCCGCCCCTCCTGCCTCCCCCTCCCCCCCCGGCCCCGCCCTCCCCCGCCCCCGCCAACCCCCATCCCCCCCCCCGCCCCTCCCCCCAGCTCCCCCGCCCCCCCGCCCGCCTCTCGCTCCGCCCCCAGCACCCTACCTGACGCCCCTCCCCAACACACCGCAACAAAACAACCCGTCACCCCTCCCAACCACCCCGCACCAACCCCTCCTCCCCAACAACCCTCAACAACAAAAGCACCCCACCCCCTCTCCCCCCCTCCCATCCACACCCACCCCCCTCCCCCCCTCCCCCAGGGCCCATCCCCACCACCACACCCCCTCCTCCCGCCACCCCTCCCAATGTCCCCCCCCCCCCCCCCCCCCCCGAGTCCCCCCCCGCCGCCGATACCGCTGCCCCCCCCCCCCCCTGGAGCCCTCCATTCCCCCCCGCGACTCCCCACCCCCCCCCACCCTCCCCCCCCCACCCCCAGAATGCCCCCCCCCCCCCCACCCTCCAGCACCCCACCCCTCCATACCTCCCAATAACTCCCCTCCCCAAGTTAGAGAGCCCCGCACGCGGGCCTGGAGCGCCCCAGTCCCGCCCCCCTACTTCCACTCCCGCAACCGCCCCCCATCACTCCCCCCCCCTCCCATCTCCCCCCCACGCGCCCGTCCCCCCCGCCGCCCGCCGCTCCCCGGTTAGTGTTGATAGTTGGACCTGATGGTTCCCCCCGCGCCTGCCCAGGCAGAGCCGCCCCCTGCCCAACATCCCCCCCCCCCTAAACCTCCGCCATCACGCGCCCCCCGCGGATGGGCCCTGGCGCTCCCGCGGTCCCACACCCCCCCGACCCACCGCCCCCTCTTCCAACACCACTGCAACAACCCCACCCCTCCCCAACACCCTACAACACCCCACCCCCCCCTCAACACGAGACAACCTCACCAGAACCCCCCCCCTTGCTCCCCACCACATCACCACAACACCCCACCCACCTCCCTACCAGTCCCGACCTCCCAGCACCCCTCCCCCACACCCCCCCTCCCCCCCCGCCCCCTCCAGCCTCGCAACACCACCTGTTCCAGCAACCACCCACCCCCTCCCCAACACCAACCCCGCAACAACCCACACAACAGAACAACCCCACCCCTTACAACCCCCACCCCCTCACCCAATACCCCCCCCCTCCCCAATATACCTCCCCAACTGGTGGGTGGCCCCCAGCTCCCCCCAAACCTCGCCCTCAACACCGCCACCCCCCACCCCCCCACCCTCTCCCCAAAACCCCCCTCAAACACACACACACACCCCAACCACCCACCCACCCTCCCTCCCCACACCCCCCACTCCACACCTCCCCCCAGGAACCGCCTCCCCATCAACCAGCCCTACAACCCCACCGCACTTCCCGTCCCCCCCCCCGCCTCCCCCCCTCCGACGCCCGTCCCGCCCCCGCTTCCGCCCACCCCCTCCCCCCCCTCCCGCCCCGCGCCACCCCCCTAGAAGGACTACCCTGGCCCGGCCGCGGACGTGAGTGAGTGCCGCCTTGTTATGGGAGTGGTTGGAGTAGGAGGGGAGAGGTGCTGAGACTCCCCGCCAAACCCCTACTGTAGAGCGTCGTCCAATACCCCACCCCGTGTCCCATCCCCCCCTACCCTCCCCCACAACCCCTAAGACCAACCCACCCCTCGCACCGCCCCTCCAACACCATCCCACGCGACTTCAGCCCCCCCCCCCCCCCTCCCCACACCTGCCTCCACACCCCCCCAACCCCCCCCACCCCCCCCTCCCCAACACCGACCCTCAACACCGCCCATCCCCACACCCGCCCCCCTCCCCAACACCCCACATAACACCCCCAACACCTGCCCCCAACCACCTCCCACCGACCCCCCCCGACCCTAGCCACCCACGGCCTACCCGCCCCCTCCCCAACACACACCTCAACACAACCACACTCCACCCATCTCTCCCAACACACCGTCCACACCCCACCCCTCCTCAACAACCAACCCTCAACACCCTTCCCCACACCACCTCCACCCCCCCACCCCTTCGCCCAACGACCCACTCCACCCCCCCCCCCTCCCCACACCCTCAACAAACCCCCACGCCCACACCCCCCCCTCCTCAACACCCATCCCCCCAACACCACCTAACAACCCAACCCCTCCCCCAACACCCGCCAACACCCCACCCCCGCCTCCCACAACACACCCTCCACAACCCCACCCCCCCCCCCCCCATCCCCACCACAACCCCGTCACCCTCTACCCGCCCCGGGCCCCTCCCTCCGACCAACCCCGCCTCCCCCCCCCCCGCGCCTCGTCGCACGGCCCGCCCCCCCCACCCCCCCCATCACCCCCACCGACCCCCCCCGACCCGCGTACCGTTCTCCATGTAACACAGAAATCTTGCATATCCATCCAATGTACTGGTGTTCAGCTATACATCACTTACGCCATATTTATTAGGTCAATTGTAACACAAATGCCCCTTAATTGCCCACATGCACTGTTGACCTAATATTATTCACACACAAAAGATACTGCCAGACTAGTCCTTTCATGTATGAGAAATTTTGCATATCCGATTAACGTTTCAGCGATCTAGCAATTATGCATATGTAATCCTTAAATTACTCATTTACATCCCTAAAGCCCATATCTACTTACTTTCCAAATGGCAAACAGATTCGCAACTCATATTAGGCTCTCAGTGTCAGTGAAGGAATTTTGTGGATCCGATATAACCGTTTCAAAATTATGCAATTACGGCCTGATTGTTTGCATATTAATATGTAGCTCATTTGGCATACTTATTATAGCCGAAAATAGGCCCCAAAATCTAATCATTGTCGAGAACTCTTCACCCGCTTCCTTCCACCAATTACAAGAAAAGCACATCATTATACGCTACGGAACTCCTGAAAACTTGTACACAAGCCTTTTTTTTTCTTAACTTATGCAAATTAGACACGTAATTAGCATATTTTAACGCCCAAAATGCACTTTGACCCAATTTTGATTCACACAAAGATGCATGACATAGGATTCTTCTTTTATCCGATGTACTGTTTTTCAGAGATACATTAATTATGCATATTTTAATTAGCTCATTGCATACCTAAGCCGCCAATTATCACACTTCTTTTCAAATTGGCAAAAAAAATGCCACCCTGATAGGCTTTCATGCATTGAAGGAATTTTGTGTATCCAATGTACCGTTTAAAAAATTATACTCAAATACGCTGAGTTTTGCATATTAAATTAGCGCATTTGTTTACTTAAATTTGCCAAATCTAATCATTTCGAGAACTCTCTCCAGCCCCCGCTCCTTCCACCAATTCATTTTAAAACGCCTACGGAACTCCTGAAAACTTGTACACAAGCCTTGCGGAAAATTTTCGGAAATTATGCAAATTAGAAAAAACCTTCAAAAAACAAATTTTACCCCAAAATCTAATCAAATCCGAGAACTCATGGAACCCCGCTCCTTTCCCCAAGTTTTACAACACACGTAGCCCTTACGGAAAAAAAAAAAAACCCTCCATATAAATCGTACACCGCAGGTGAACACGGACTGCGAGCATGACATACACAATGACAGACAGACAGACAGACAGACCGTGATTATACTAAGTCTCTGGCGAACAAAGTTCAGGCGAACAAAAATCAAAAGGATGCAGTTTGCTTGCTGCCACATAATAACAAACAACCAACACCTTTTTGTTATGCGGAATAAAATGAATAACATTTGAAATAAATTGAAGAACAATAAAGAAAGTTAGCCAAAACTATCTTAAAGGGAATAGCAGCAATTTGCTATACGAAACATCGAAAAAATATCAAAATTAATATTTTTTATATTTTTGTACTGGCATGGATATGCTAACATAACTTGCAAGTGGTTGGCTTGAAATCCGTGTATTAAAGACATGTATTAACTTTTTATCCGATTCTGTAATTTCATACGTGCGGATCAAAATTCCCGCTTTGAATCAAAAAGCATTTCACACGGCGAAACCAGATTTTCAGCGTGATATTATTGTGCACCATGATCACTACAGTTTGACCTCAAATACAAACATTAATGATCTTTGTTTATTTCTGTACCTGGAGTAAACCAACAAGTCAGCTGTTTAGTGCGAATTTTGAGACGCCGTCGCTGTAATGTCTATTTGCGGGAGAACGTATGGGCAAATTTCCTCAAATACTTCATTTTTTTTCACTATTTGGTGGTTTTTTTTTCTACATAAGCAGTTATATTGAATTGCACACACGGGGTAGTTAAATCAATGCAATTTCCACATTTTTTGCTTCTCCCCTCGCATTATCACTGCTAATCCCTTGTAACCACCATAAAATTATGCAATAGAGCATGATAACCAGCCACAGTCCTTTAATTTATAAAAAGTCCTAGCTATATTGCGTTGGCCTACAACCTGGGTGCAGTTTGTACAACATTGTAATAACAATTACAGCATCATCAACATGTCCATCTATTGATCGAAACAAAACCAACCTGTTACCCAGCTGGGTATTTTTGATGGCCATAAAAGAAACCATGTAAATCTAATCACAGCTGCAATTAGAGCCTTTTGATCATATGGCACTGGCCACAATTCTCTATGGACAACGTGCAGCAAACAATTCTTGTCTGTCACTCTTTGCAATTGCGTGCAGCAGCTTTTACACTTTTTTATCATTAGAAGTAATATTTGTTTTTTTTAATTCCGTGTCACTCCTTTTCATTGAAAAGTTTCGACAGGCCCGTAGCATGAGTTTTTTAGGGGGGCGGGACTCCTCGAAAAAGTGGACCTTTTTTTGGTAAATGAACCAAACCTCTTATCAATGTCCCTTTTTTTTTTACTTTTGAACATTTATCACCAAAAAGTGGACTTTCTTGTCAAATTTTGTTCTAAAATTTTGAACCTTTTTATCAAAAAGTCAGCAAAAAGGGGACCTTTGCCCCCAACCCCCCACCGGATACGGGCCTGGTTTTCGATGATTCTATTCATGCTCATGCGAAAGGTTGCATGCATGTTTATCCTGGAAAATAAACACAAACTTATATGTCGGCGTGGATTACTCCAACATTTTTGCATAGCTTCACCTGAAGATGATTGCCACTCAAAGATTAATCCATTCGTTGTGATGTGAACCAGTAACCTATTAATGTACATTAAAAAACATATGTATGGTATGTTCTTACGAACATTGCCCAAATTAATACATCTCACTACTATCTCGGCTTTTAAATTTTGTACTTACACATCCCCTCTAAATGAAACCATACCTTCTGGACAATATGTATGAAGGGACACGAATTATTAATATAATTATAATTATATGTATTACATGGTGACGTAATAAAATCACTTAAAAACATGATTGATTTTCAATCACACATAGCAGTGTTATACAAGATTTAATACACATTGGCCAGAGTAAGCATGAGATTATGTTACAAACTGAAATACTGAGATGCAAAGGATTTACAAAAGGCGTTACAAGTTTGCTTGATTGTTCTAGCATATCAAAAACATCTGATTCAACAAACATGAAACACATCTAGAAAACATTATACCCTGCAAGAATGACAAATATGAGACATAAACAAAATAATCTCATAGTTTCAGAATAAAAAGGTGCTAGTTCCGATCGTCTTTGGGACCCCCCCTGATTTACACCCTGAAGTAGTATCATTTGGTATCATATTAAAGGCTGTATTTTTTCTCATTGTCCGTCGTCCTGAAATTTCATCAGCTTTTAATACCATTTCTTTCTCAAGATACGGATAAAAACTACCATTTAATGTTATCATCATATTAGCACAGTTGGATATGGCATTCACTAGCAGTATCGCGCTAGCATAAAAACCGCAAGTTATTGTTTCCATGTACTTGTGGTCCAGTGTGTGACCAATTGTCAGGCAGTTATATCAAATAAGAACACTAACAAAAATCGGACACAAGCACTTAACTTATTGACTGTGACATAGACCAAATTACCACTTGTGCGATTTATGCAATTTCAAGATTATCATGTTAGTCATTTGTTGTTCGTCTGTTTTAAGGAAATAAGACGTTGACAAGAAACATATGAAGATTGTCAAAATGTTACCAACTCCAGTTAGTACAAGTGTCACGGGCCTTCTTTAGTACCTGGTTTCAATTTGATCAAACTAGGACCATGCATGGTCCCATTATTTGGTTAATATGAGCCTAACCTGTCCATTGCATTAAAAAGCTATCCTAATTTTACTTCTACGTGGCCTTTGACACTCCCCATCTTTGAACCCTTGTTTCAACATAGCATACCAATATAAGCCTGCTCTGTCCCTAAAAGCTACCCTAATTTTACCTAAAGTGAATCAGATCATATAATGAGATACACTAAGGGTGACCTCTGAATGATATTTGACCTCCAATACCTATGCTGCTTTTCCAGATGATAACCATACTGTTATGAACTTGACAAAACATTTTAAGTATATCCAAATGTGTATCTCTTTGAGAGACACACAACTATGTTGTGCACACATACACACACACACACATCATGCTGCCATAAGGTCCTTCTCCGGTTAAAATTGGGTGAATTAAAAAAATAAAGTTACCATATAAATTTATCAGACGTGAACCACGGACATAGGTCACAACAGCCCATTTACGCCTCATAGCATCTTCACTTCTGGCACACAGCGCCCCTATTCCGTTTCCGCATCGCTAATTGGCCGTCTATTCTTAGACATGCCTACTCTTTTGACTCCCTAGCAGCAGAGCGCTGTGTTAAAGGCTCTGCGACTAGCTTGAACAAGGAATGAAAAAAAGGTGTCGCGGTAACCATTGGATATCGCGAAATTAACAAATCCGGTGGTCGACTCTTATGCTAGAATGTTTCTGACAAAAAAGACCAATAGCTCACTAGTTTTTGTAAGCTGGTCCTTGTGGCATGACTTTATAGCAGCAATCGGATTGAGCCAGCTGAAAAGGTCAGAAATTGCCTTGTATGGATCGTATTTTTTCACGTTTTTTGTCGTCTTTTTTTCAAAAATAAACCTATATTATAAACTAGTCACTTAAATAGACAATTTAGTTAGGAATATTTTGGTGCGTAATCTCCATTGTACCGCAATGGTACAAAATATCCAAATCAACGCTATCTGAAAGTTTCCCACCCTCAGCCCACGGCGGTCCGGAAAGTAAGTAGTCTGTGGTCCCACAGACTGCAAAAGATATTTTCTACTTAGTACTGCGCGGAGATGAATGTATTATCTTCCGTCATAGCGAATGTTATGCAATTAAACTCTCACATATCTCCGGAATTCGAAGGGGTTCTATGAGATTTTTGCCATCAGGGGTCCGTTACAGACACGCGGGAGGGGTCGGACCAGGTACCCTCGCAACAGAAAATTATGGTATGAGGCACTTTATTCGTTATGGAGTTTATTTTAAGTATTACAAACTGTCTTCTGTCAAGGCTCTGAGTTCGTGGCGTTGCAGGTGTAGGCGCTCGTCTTATGATCAGAAAGGTCTGGTTCGATTACCACTTCTGACGCAAAATTTAATCATATTTATGGGACTTAGAGTTGCATGAAACTTCAAAGTTGGACAATGTGCCAGATTTACACGGGTATAGGGTTATGGTCGGCCCCTAGCCTGCTTGTGTCCGTTACTAGTTTTGTTTTCAATATGATCGTAATTGGGTCTGAACACGCTACAACCTAGTGAGAATTTGATTTTTTTCAGGTACTTCGGTGCTCGTAAACGCGGAAAAGTGAACACGCAATCGCTACGGGCCAGATCCCTTTTCCCACAATGCCCTTTCGGTATTATTTTAGTCTTGAGAATTTCAAACGCTGGTTTAATTACGCGTCAATTTTAGAAACAGGATGAGTACATATTACCGGACCGCCGTACGCTCAGCGATACATGATGAGCTGATAACTCCTAGGGGGCAGTGAAGATTTGCCAAGGTGTGCAAGATCAACAATGGGCTTTGGCGCTGTGTGCCCAAGACGTATGTAAATGGTGTGAGTGTGATTCCTACATTTCAATAATATTTGCAAACTACTATAAGTACATTTTTCTTAACATGGTTCCTCTGTAAATTCATATTTAAAGTATTATGGTAAAACATGAAGATTTGATTCATTACTCTATATTCTAAATATTGTCTGCTAAATTATTACACATAAGAAGTACCCAAAAACGCGGGATCTTCCTCTTACATTGTATAAAAATAAATTACAAAAATACTACAAGTAAACTTGTGTCATCCCCTTGGCAAGTTGGCCAGTATGGAAAACATGACCACAGATGACCTCTGACCTTGGTCCATGACCTTTGACATTCATGCTCATATGAGGGAACCCCTATTGCACCTAACCCAAAGGTCTGGTTTCAATCGGACTTCAACTTGGCGCGCAGCCCCCTATTTTTGAGGACGATAGGGCGCCCGTCACCGCATAGGGCACCGGGCGCTTTGTAGAGTATTGAAATAGGGCCCCTTTTTACCGCCAGCGAGAGCGGGACGCCATGTAGTTGTTTGAAACTTGAGGGTATAGCTAGGGTGCCCCGGACACCTTATCGACACAGACGCTGTTGTAAACTTGGTACTCCCCACCCCCCACCTCGTCAGAATTTTGGGCCGAGTGGGAAAAATTTGGTCTACCAGCGAAGCCGGAAAATTTAGCGCCCCCTCTATTGAGAAAATCCTGGATCCGCCCTGAAAACCTAACTTGGTAGAAAAAGCAACCAAACGGGGAACACACCTACACGGGACATGCGCGCCCTCACAATTATCCCCATCTGCTTTTCAAACTCCAGGGGGATAAAATAGGTTTAGAACAATAACTTCTCCATTCTTGATTTTCTAGATATTACATCAAAGAAATAGTTAGACTGCTGTGACCGAGGTGGCCGAGTGATAGTGGCCTACAACTATCTTTTAAAAGCATAAAATCCAAAAGCTACTGGAGTTTTGCTATCCTTTACCCCCACAAGCATCCAGACTGGGGAAACTAGCAGAAACTAATCTGGATGCCCCCAAATTGAGGTCACAAGCTCAAAGAGAAAATAGCTAAAATTTCCTCCGTGTTCTTATAGGAAGACTCAATTACTTCACATCATCCTTCGACAAAACTTAAACGTAATGATTTAGTAACGTATTTCTATCATAAAGTAGGCCTACAGCCAAATCTTTCAGGACATTTTGAAAGGTCTTTTGAATATTAGAAGTATAAACATCTTTATCCTAAAGTACAGGTATGTATAAAGTATAAAATTTTAGAATTATATCTATGGCATGGGTCAGGGGCGGATTTAGAGGGGGGCTGCACCGGCGCGCGCCCCTCTATGTTTTGCAACAAACACAGGGCGCCGGCGTTGCATAGAGCGCCGGGCACTCTGTATATCTATAAAATGACCGTTTTCAAGCACTCGGGAGCAATGTTAGATTCTAAGAATACGGTACAGGGCGTCGGGCCCCGTGTACATCTTGCTTTGTGGGCGCCCAGCGGTCGCAGTATGTTCCTACCGTCTTCAGAATTTCAAACAACCGAGCGGAATATTTGGCGCCCCCTCTATTGAAAAAAATCTGGATCCGCCCCGTGGTTATACCATCCTTGTGCTATCTCACTCCACACAATAATTTCATCTACATTTACTTTTAAATCTATGACACAACATCACTTATATAATGCAAAACTTTCATTTTCCCCTTTTAGATAAACATATTAATTTTAACACAACCATTTGAAATACTGGATGTTTTGTAATTTGATATGCACCAATTACTTTAAAGATCCTATGCCTGTGAAATTTCAACTTGTAATATGTTTGGAAATTGACAACATTGTGGCATTTTAGGATCAATATCCGATGCGGATATGAGGCGAATGATTCTTATCGATAGCTCTTCCAGAAAAATGAAGAATTCTCACAATAATCCACCATTACAAAGTTTAAAATTTGCACTCAATAATATCTAATTAGATTAAATGATATTTTACTCTTTTGGTTTCTAGTGCCAATTTTTTATGATCTGTTAAAGTGGTGGTTCACCCTAGCATCCAGTATGTAACAGGATTTAAATTGCTTAACTACAAATAGTGTACATCTAGCAAATGAAGACATCTGCGTTAAACATCCACAACTTGTCAAAAACATTGCACTTTGCCCCCATTTGGGCCAATTTCCATATTTCTTTCAGCAAGCGTGCATTTTAGATTCTTTTGGAGTCTTTCTTTTGGTGCCAAATTAGTGGATAAAATCAGAGACGTACCATGCTCACACACCATACTATCCCCATTTTGTTAACATTTGGGGACACAATTTCAAAAAATAATATCTGCATACCTCACAAAGTCTCAGTGTTTTCAAGAAAGATGAAGATATCCAGTATTCTCCAATAATGTTGTTTAAAAATAAACATTGTTTAAAATAAATGCATGATTGTAATTCATAAAAAGGAAATTTAAATACCATTCCCTAATTAAACATTTCTAACTTCAAAATTATTCAGATTGAACGATAAAGATACATCAGAAACTGAGGGTTATTCCAAGGAAAAGAAAAAAAACATGAGGGCCACATCAAAAGGATTACTTACATTAGACACTGAATGATACACCAGGTCACACACAAAGAAAAGAAAGAAAAGCAAAAGACAAAGAAAAAAAGAAAAACATTTCCAGTGTTATTTTGGTGGGCTACAACACACACACACACTCCTCACGTCTTACTGTTCATTGTCATATGAAGACACGAATAATTGGTGTGGTTTATTTGGGCTTGCAAATATCTGTGAACATGAGGCCAAATTTGGTTGGTTTCTCTCCCCTTAAATTCTTCAAGAAGGTTAAGGTTTCTGCAAAAACAAAAAGACACAAAGTTTGATTAGTAGTTTAAAAATAATCATGTTACTAATAAAGGTTCAGGTTTATACTTCACTGCACTGTAATGCAGTGCAGTGAAAATATAAACATGTCAACATAGATAAAAAGAATGCAACTTATCTGTCCCCACAGTCCCAAAATGTGTTCATCGAAGCTCTAACTGCCACTGTAAAGTAAAAAAAATCATCAAGAAAATCAAGGCAGCAGGGTGCTATAGTTGTTGATGTGGCTTTCAGAATAGAAGCGGATGCAACACTCAGCTGGTCTTAACAACATCAGAGTTAGCCACATCCCTGGATAACAACAAACAGGTTGACTCTGTTCTACTCAACTTCAAAAGCATTTGACAGAGTCTCTCATACACATCTTTTCTATGGACCACAAAGGTGTGGAATGACCTCCCGCACAGCCTTGTGGGCAATAGCAATCTACGAACCTTAAAATGTGCATTGAACAAATATTACTCTGTTGAACTTGACAATAGTATAGTATAGTATAGTATAGTATAGTATAGTATAGTATAGTATATTTATTCACACACAAATCGTGGCCTTAAGGCCAAATTACAAGTGGTTTACAATCATTAAAAACACAGTAAATATTAGCAAATACAAAATTAAAACGAGATATTGCACATGTTCAAGACATAATTATAAAAACAAAATAAATACACACTGTCAAAAGCTAAAATGATGCAATTACATCAAATTTTAAAAAAGGTAAAAATGCAAAATAGCACTGGGCAATTAATTGTTCAGTAAATCAATAAAATATGGGATGGCACTATTTTTAAACGATCAGTCCTTGCATAGAGCTGTGATATTTGATTGGCATTGCGAAGGACTCTGCCATGACTCTGCAACCTGGTAGGAGGGATGAGATCTTTTGTACGATTGGAAAGAGAGAGCCCTTCGGCAAACTTCTGACAATGATCTGTCCTCCTATCAGCTAGAGAGTCCAATTGGCAAAGATCAAGAGCTTTTGTATACCCATCATATAGTTTGCCCAGGATTATTTTGCAAGCTCTTTTTTGCAGCTGCTCCAAAGTATGATCTTGAATTGAGGTGAGTGAGGAATGCCACACTACATCTGCATATTCTAATAATGGTCTAACATACCCTTTGTAAACTGAACATAATTCTTGAATATTAAAACCAAATCGTTTTAAAGTCCTTAGCATATACAACCGACGATTGGTTTTAGATACAATATCAGCAATGTTTCTATCCCATTTGAGGTTGTCCTGCATCCAAATACCTAAGATTTTTGCTTCAGAAACACAATTCAGAGGAACACCATTAATTTTTATAGCCTGTACTGGAACATTCCTTTTAAAACAAACCTGTAAGGCTTGACATTTGGAGGGATTTAGTTTCTTAATCACAACCCACATGCACCCAGTCATGCTAATAACTATATAGTTGGTCAGGTCACACAAACTCTATGTGATGCAGTTAATCTGCTTTATTGGAGTATAAAATGTCCAGATCCGGAAAGATATTTCTGGCATTGCAACTTCAAATTTTCTTTGGATACTATTCAGTGCATTGTCTCATATTCATACACTCTGCGTATTTACGCATATACAGTAGCAAATCAGTGAAGCCGCTAACAAAATACGTGAATGTAGCGCGAGTGGATTGAAAATCCGCATACTGCGTAAGGTGCTTCCGAAGGCGTGTGCATCGTGCAGAACTGATTTATTTTCTCAGTGGGTAATTTATTTTTAACTTCCATGATAAATGATATTTTAAAAACTACTGCTTATCACTAATTATGGCAAATTCTTTGGTTTTTCTCTCGTGTATGAAATAGGTTAATAACTGTGAATTTACTTTTGCTCGAAAAATGGGACAAATCAATGCACTTACTACTACTACTACTAAAACCAAAGTTTTAAATCCGGTTTTATCCCCGTCAACGGGGGTGACTGGATTCACCTCACATTCGCAGCAACCGCCCTTACTCCTTCCTTCCATTTCACCCGATTCAATGCATCCTCCATCCTCAACCCAACTCTCCTACTCTCCTCCTCCACTTGCTTCTTCCATGTCTTCTTTGTACGTCCCCTCCTCCTCAAACCTCCCACCTCGAACTCAAAAGCCCTTCTTAACACATGCTCATTATCCTTCAACACATGCCCATACCAACGTACACTATTCGCTTTCGCCAACCGGTCCATCTCCTCTTCCAAACCCAACATCTGCATTAAATCCTCAGTCTTCATCCAGTCCATCAACTTAAACCACACATCGCTCTCATCATTGCTCTCTCTGTCCTCCTCAGAATCCCCAACTTGCGCTGAATTTTGATGCTTGCCCAATGCACTCGCACGCATCAAAATCTCAGTGCGCATGCATTGATTTGTCCCATTTTTCATGCAAGAAATGCGCAGTTATAACCTATATAATCAAGAAGAGCACATACCTGTAGAATTCTACAACTGGCTTGGTTTGTTGCTCATACGTGTGTAACCTGGCTTGTACCGTCTCTGGTTTATCGTCTTCTCGCTGCACTAAAGCCTCTCCTGTGTCATCATCTATGCCCTGCAAACACATAACAAGGGGATAAATTAGTTTCTTTTGTTTTACAAATAAGTAGTACTTATTAAGTACATGTCATTTTTTTTATACTTTTTTGCAAAATACCATTTCAATGCATAACTTTTTGAGTTAGATTAGCACCAGCATGATGAATCTACTTTTGCATAATTACCTGGAAGAGTCTATTAAAGGTTGACTTAGAGATTTTCTGAGGATGCCACTCTCACTTTTCAAGCAAACCATTTTTTTCATATATGTAATGATTTCACATACTAATCACTATAGCTAATTACAAATTAGATTTTGAAATCTGCCACTTTTAAAAGCCCAATTTTAATAGCAACTGAACACAATGGCAAATGACCAGGTCACACATCGTCATGGGAGTGCAACAAGGTCGTTAAATACAATAGCTGCCATGTGATACATCTGTGTGCTGCCGTGTATTAGGAGAACTCAATTTATGAGTCAGTGGCTCTTGAATGGCTTTTCAGGTGACTGTGTCACCTGAGGAACCATTTCAAGAGCCACTGATCAAAGATTTGGCATAATAAGCGAGCGCGAAGCGAAGCTCTTATAGACAATCGCGTATGTACGTATTGACAGCTATTGAAAATCTATAGTCTGACAGGTTTAAAAAATACCGACCCTCATTTGATCCC
>JAMKCH010036979.1:0-14139 GCA_023653785.1 Ophioderma brevispina
TACAGGCAGCGAGAAAGTGCGTATCCATATAGAACGTGGAGTGGAGATCGTGCATAAGTTTCAGGACTTATGATGTAATGGGCTAGATTTAGTACACGACTCATATAGACTGCGCTAGATCCTTCAGAATGGTTGCAGCGGATTTAAAGCCCTGGTGAGAGAAGATGAGGCAGAGTACTACAACATCTTACTCCAAGGTGATTAAAGAGTTACATACCATCATGCTCCAAGTTATGAGCGAGTATAGTGACACTTAGTTGCTTCAAGTTGTCAGCGCCAGTAATCGCAGTCAAATATATTCTGTAGTGGACATTGTCATAGTAATCTCAGCTCCAGCAGTTTCGTCCGAGTGTGTAGCCGTGTTCGGTTTCCGTAATTCGTGGCCTCTGAGTTATCCAAGGATAAAAAAGCTACAGCACTTTTGGACTTTATATTTAGTCGCCTCCGAGCTTCGGGAGTCATTAGGAGCTGGTTTTTCTTCAGTCAGGACAAGTCGTCCGTGGACACGTCCCACTATTGGAAATAGTTAAGTTTTTACGCTGGAATATTCGCCAGGACTCTTTGCAAGTTCGGCATCTTAATTGTAATCTCGCTGCAGCCCGCGTCGCGGCACAACACCAGGTAGTAAGTTTGTAGTTCATTAATTAACAACTTTGTTAGATAAACTATTGATTATTGATACCTATCGATGTTATAATGAGATTGATTTAAACACACAATTAAATAAATACTTGTTTTAAAAATTTGAATCAAGTTCACAGTGTATTGTCTCGTTATTCAGGAGTTTGAATCCGTAGTTTTGAGGTGGTTTGGCCTTGGTCAGGGGCCGTAACACTGACAAGAATAAAGTACATATAACAGATTTTAAGCTATTTTTCTTTATTTTCAAACTGTCATGTGGGACTGGGGTGGGTTTTCCCAGATCACATCACATTTACAATACCCACAGTGGTGTGTCATGTGCAAGTAAGCAGCTCATCCTCACCCACCTTGTTCCCAATATGGTGTTCTTTAATTATTATTACCATCAGAAGATGAAATATAACAATTCCAGGAGTATACCAGGTGGTTTTGAATATAAACAATAAACGGCAGTCCACTGCTGGACACTACACCCACCCTCAGGACTTAAACACTGCTTAACACACTCCACAATGACAGGTCAAGTCCTAGTTTACCGTGTGTTATGCTGGATGAACAAACTCTCCACTGGGGAATTACACTGGTAATGATCAGTCAGGGGAAATTGTAACCCAACAGTTAACACTTGTGAATGTTCTTTCAAGTGGACCAAGTCCATACAACATTTTTAAACCAAAGTTATTACTTTAGCTACAAACTTTTTTTGTTAGGTAGCGTATTTGAAAAATGGATTCAATAGTCCCAAATATGCCTTGTTTTTGGTGAGTTTGGTTTCTTGACATGATGTGAATTGATTCATGAAGAAGTGTGAAAGATAGACCCTGTGGAGAATATATTTGATTGCAATACAGCATGTAAAAGCAAGAATGAGTGAACTCTGGCATAAGAGTACATTGAACTTGTGTGTCAGTACCCATCATTGGCAGTTATGGGGGGATGTAGTAAAGGTAATTCCCTAAAGACTGGGGACAATTATGAGTGATACTATTGCCGGGATCTCTGGAAGATAGAATTTGGAGGTGTGAACCATGTAAATTGAATCAGTCTTTTTGCTGAACGGAAAATATCGATGGAGGGCAACTGTTATTTCATTAGTTTCATTATAGGAATATTTGATCTGTTTTAAAAGCATATAGGGTTCAGTTTGCAGTAATAAAAGCATTCTGCAGAATGGAAAAGTTTATATACTTAGAGTAACTAACAAGCAGACCAGTGTACATTATAGAAGAGACCTACTCTATTTGGCATTTGTAATAGATGCCTGTGTTTTAGAAAAAGGCTTTTTAACATGAATGCGACCATTTTACAACATTAAAGCTTTCATGTTCTCATTCAAATTGACAATCCTTTTTCTTATATAACTTAGTGTTGTGCAACTTGGGATGTATAGATCTATCATCATCACTTGGATGTGGCAAGCATCCGGAGCAGGGGTATTATGTACTTCACAAGTTGTATGTTAGACGTATACATGGTGTATGAAATCTGGAAATCTTTTGATCCGTGAACAAAAAGAAACTACATGAAACCAATATCTTGTTGTATAACTTTTATAGGGTTTATATGTAAAGGGTACTATCTTCAAGACTAAGAGCATGCAGACTTAATCAGGCAACCCTCATTCATTGTGGACAAATTCATTCTTTGTAATTTAAAGGGGGATGCCCCTATTGAAGGATATGTGAAGTTTTCATCTTGATAGTTGGCCACTCCAAAAACCCATCTGTAAAGGTTCACGCCGATATTTCAATCCGTGTTGATGAGGGACAGTTAAAAAAGTGATTTGTTAAGCCCAAGGTACTGTGTAAAATTAATATTGGTCGACCAAAATGGGGCAAAAACATGTTCGCTTATAAGTTCCAAACCAAATTATCTTTTGGCTCTAAGATTTCGCAGGGGGGTAATGCGGGAAAAATAGTAGCTTTCTTCCGATACCACAAATGTTGACCACTTCGTGTAAATCTGGGGCTTATGGGGACGGGTTATTAGCATAGGGCTGGACTTTAAAAGATAATTACGTATGGCAAGATGGAGCCAGTTTTGGAAAGGATGAAATAAATAAAAGGCTAATGGACCAAACAGATATATTGATTCCATGGCGGACTGGTAAATTATTACATAAGCCTTACAGCATGGGAAAAACGCACATCTTATTGTTGATTTTGCCAGGCCACCCTGATATAGATCTGATCATAATCATCCACCCACAGACACATCGTCAGGCATGGGGTTTGTTCAGAAGTGTACTGCCCAAAGATTCAGCCAAGATGTTTTTGCACATTTTCAATATGGCAGTCCAACTCTCTGAAATGCAAAGTGGAATTTCAATCTTTTAGAGTGACTACAGGGCCCACTGAAAGAGTGAAATTCCAAGCCCTTGGAAGAGTATGTTTTTGTTCGAATTTGTTCTATCTGTAATGTACACAAAAATAATGAAAATTATCATTTTGTAAATAATCAAAAGAAAATTTGATTCAAAAAATGTTTTTTTTTTTTTGAAAGGGGAATTTCACTTTTTCAGAGTGGGCCCTTGTAGTCACTCGAAAAGAGTGAATTCACTCTTTTGCATTTAGAGAGAAAATAGCATGGGCTCGGGTATGTTGTAGTTGCCTATGATAGTGTGATGTTTTTAAAACAGTAATAACGCACAGTTTCTAATATTTTTTATATAGAACTTACAACCGAAAGATTATTGGTAATCAGTGATAGCGTGTTCGTGCCGTTCGAAATAATAGGGAGCAGCCCGGAGGCCTTGGTTTTGGAGGTGTTATGACGGTGACCCCATGGCCCATACACACTGTGCATTATGGTTAAAGTTCAACTTCACACTGCCTCAGTCAGTGCATATTTTTACCATTATTCATTAATACAATTTTTTTTAAACAACTCCAATGTTTTGGGAGAAATATAGCTTGATAACATATTCTAATTTTTCTGTCAAGATTTTGGAAAGTGGTGAACTCTACAGGCCATGCATGAACACTTACACCCATTTCAATTATACACATTTCAGGAAATTAGAGTTTGAGCAAAAATAGAAAATCACCCTTGCATTAAAGGCACTATCAGTGATTTGCTAAATCAGCAAATCGAAAAAATCATCAAAAATCAGATTTTTGCATGTATGTAGCAAGTACAGGTATCCTAACATACCCTGCAAATGATAAGACCAGAAGCAACCTAATAAGGACAGAATTGGAGATTTTATTCATTGCTGTCCGTACGGACACTTACTACAACACGTAAATGAATGGAGAATCATATCTTGGAACACTGCCGTTTTCTTCCTTTTCTGTCAATTCTACAGCTGAAAAGGGTAACTTATGAGAATTCTACAGACTTATCCTTCACTTTGAAGCTATTCCTGCAAATTTCAAATATTTTTCAAATCCCTGATAGTGTCTTTAATCAGATCATTGATTTTCTGGGATGGGTAGGCCATTTTTGGACAGCAAATGTATTTAACTGAAAGATATCTAATGGTTTTCTACTGCATAAAAACATAATTACAAGATGATTTGAATCCATCAGCTATTTCAAGCAATTGGATATCAAACCAATAGCTCTAATTCTCCAAGTGCACTATGTGCTGGAAATGTTTTGACTGAAATATTCCCCAATCTATTTTCATACTTTTCCTGTCTCAGATTTAGACATCTGACTGATTAAACCAGAATAACATGACACATACTATAAGTCACATAGCATTTTGTTTCAAGCTTGTTACGTAATGTAAAGCAAAGGGGCAGCCATCATAGATAAACCTCCCGCTATCTAACCAGAGTGCCAACTTTGCTTAAAATGTCAGTTAGTCTACATCTGTCCCGTGATGTTCTGATATATTTTCATCACATACCTCCCCCGTTCTCCTCTGATCCCTCAGATGGCCCTATGTTCTTTATCGTAGTAATGCTTCTTTCTGTGTGTTGTCTAATACTTCACCAAATGTATTACATGCCAATATTGCTTTCTTCATTGTCAAATTTTGTTCTTTTGATGACAGACTCCTACAGGGTCTGGTCGAGTTTGAAAAGGGCCGCATTTGTTCAGGCAGACTAACATATCTGTCATAAGAGCTTGAATGTTGAGGCCTATGTAAGGTTACTTTTTTTTCAAATTATCGGTACGAGAGCAGTTATAAAGGTGTAGCCAGATGGCGGCACCTTCAAAGGTGTTAGGAGTTGGGAAGGGTTTGTAGTCATGTAAGCATTATCAAACTCATGAAAATCTTCAGGCAAGTTTTTTTTTAACATATAGTTGCTTTTTTGCTGTTTGCTATTTGTTGTTCTCCTGCTCTCTTTGTATGTTCATACCTTATGGATATAAAATTCAGCAAACCCTTCCTTATAGGTAGCCCATATATCTGTAATTGCATAGCTCAGGGGTGTGAAATTTCCTTGTTTAAGAGGATTTCCTCGTTTTTGAAATTTGTTAGTGCCAAATTTAGCTTTTTCTTTGATTTTCAGCCTGTTTTTGGTATTTTTACTCCTTTTTCCCTCTTTTTTTCCTCTTTTTCCCCTTTTCCTCATTTTTTGTCCTGGCCATGGCCTCTCACACCCCTGGTAGCTAATGAGCATTTGCTCTAGTGTATTCAGGGGCAAGAAGCTCAGAAATAATCATATCTCAGTACAGTTTTAATCCATGTTACTGAAATATCATTTTGTCATGTAGGTTGCCACAAGTTCCTCTTTGCATATGTTGTCTTATTTTACAGACAAAACCTTTGTTTCAAATTCTTTTTTTTTATTGTTTAAATGTTTCATTCTTTCAATCCAAAAGTTTCCAAGTTGTACTTTGGATTTAAAGGCTAGCCATATTACTTAATTGTTGGTTTTTAAGATTTACAAAATCAGCAACAACTCAGTTTTACCTCCAACATCAGGAAGACGTTATTGCATGTCACACATATATGTTGGGAGTTCCATGCCAATTAACCACCCCCTCCTCCCCCCCCCCCACACACCCACATAAGGTGTGTTTCTATTGGGGCCATTTACCAGGAAAAGAAGAACGGATAAATGATTAATGTGCTCAATTGAAACTGACCTCCCTCACCATTTACTGGTAAAACAACCCGTCAAAATTTCCTTCTCGTGGAAGGAAAATAGCGGAGTCATTCCCGGTAAACCCAATAGAAACACACTCCGTTCCGCGAGAGTGCACATGCAGGCGAGGAAAGAAATGATAATAAACCGCGTGATCCGATCGAACGATAGTAGGAGGCCCTACGTGTGGACGGCGCGTTAGACTAGAGAGACGAGGGCCAGCATTCGGCGGCGGTGCCCTTCCTCAATTTATGTACATGCCTCTTTGCCGCTTGTACAGCTCCATGTAATTCGAACCCTTCTCTAACGTTCACGGAACATTTACCAACCCATCTAACGCTCTCATTGCCAGGCTCTGAATTGTTGACTGTAAAATGGTCAAAATCGACATCAATCTACTATCGCAGGTCCCGCAATATTTTTGTTGAAAAAGTCAACCAACAATGCTTTGCATTGACCTCAATGTAACTACCTTTTGCCGGCAAAGTTGTATGTGGAGTTGATCGACAGGAGCCGCTAGTATTTTAACCATTACCAGTAAACAAGCGCCCAATAGAAAGACCGGTATCCACCTTTTCCCTTGCCTCTTTCCAGAGAGATTACCGGTAAAATACAGGATCTTCAATAGAAACACGCTTTATTACACCCTTTAAAAAAGTGCTGGTCTGGGAATACAACAAAAAATGGAAACAGAAAACATTTGCCTGATGTCCTCCTTTGAAATATAGCCAAAGAGTTTCATTTTGACTCGTATTAGGTTAGTGCTATTCCCTTTTATCTCTTTTGATTATTATTTATTCACAAATTTAATGCCATAAAGGTTTCTTGGAAATCTGTGTAGCCACCACCCTCTAAACTACCACTATACCATCTAAAAATAACCAGAGATAGAGTCAGTGTACCCAGAGATTCCGATGCATTAATATGCCAACTGCCGACATGGGTCTGTTTAATTGATGGATGACTTCTACCATTCCAACAATAATGTGTGAACATATCACCTAATATAGATAGGTACAGGATATGGAGTGAGGTTTCCAGTTTGGGTAATGTTTTCTCACCACTTGTAAGTGACACAGAGGACTTATGAAATCCATCTGTGACAGGTAGAATGAAATTCACTGGGGTTTTAATGGATAGATGGTGATTGGATGTTTGGCTTCAGTGATGAAAAATGATGGAAAAAGTGTAATTCTCTGTTATTAATGGACTTGGGAATTATTAAATCTTGTCGCTTTTGGTGTTGGTAGTTTGCATTTGTGACGGCAGCGTTTAAAGTTAATATCGTGTCAACTGCTCTGCATCAATGCTAGATTATTTTTTTGATCTTTAGAAATGTCTTGTCATTGCAGATCAGTAAAATCACAATTTACTTATAAAAGACCTTTTCTTTTCAATAGATTTTGGCCCCCACAGCATAATGTATGTGGGCCTGATGATTATTGAAATAAATGGATAGATACAAACCCTATTGCAATATACGTCATCACACTTGGCGATTGACATAACACCTCCCTTTGCCTAAGTGTAAATACCAAGAGTATAATAGATCACACTTAACAACTGAGCAATCTCTGGAATTCATTAACTGGTGGATGTATTGTAGTCATGTAATGTGGCTCGCTTGCCCTACAGCATGGCTGCCTTTTGCATAGGGTCTATATGGATGGTTGGTCAGGTGGGTGGGTGGGCCGGTGGGTGGACAGAAGAAATCATTGATACACTCTACAGACTAAACTGAATAGTCAATAAACTTGGTGAGGTCATGTGGTGTGAAGTTTTTGGACACAACGTCCAAATACGGTCATGAAAGTACTTAAAACTCTAAATCTCAGCAAATTTATCATCCAGCTACAGGCCCCAAGAGTTAAGATGACAAACTAAATGATCTTCATTTTAGAAGCTGCTAGAAACTGTTCACAACTTTACGAATGACCTTGCAAAATTTGGTCATTGAGAAACAATGAAGATAGTTGCCAAAAAACTCCTTTCAAGTCCATGATTGTACAAGTCAGAAAAAGTAATGAATTAGGGATTCAAACATTTTACAGAGTGGTTCATCACAAATCAACAACGATGCATCCATGCGTCCACATATTTTTATCCCGAGATGGCGGTTTCCCTTTCAACAATGAAAATCCTAATGAAAACTTATTAATATGGTGTATAGAGGAACATAATTCTCACTTATAAGACTAAAATGTTCCCAGTTCAACAAAAATCTTTCCTAGTAATATTTTAGCAAAATATAAAGCAGAACAATAGTTTTGGTTTGTTTGTTGCTTTGCAGTTTGCACTCGGTGTCCTTGCGCGTACTTAGAGTTCTAAACACGACGAACAGCGCGTCGACTTAAGCCTTGACGCCGTACCGCATAAACGCACTTCTGTGAGCACTGCGCCACGCGTGACGTGCAATTTGCATATCAACTGTGGGTTGATAACAAATCAACAACGGTAAGCTCCTGTACAAGGAGATACGGTGAGTTGTTGAATACACCATCTACAACAACTCATAGCGGCCATCCCTAATGTATCCAAAGTGTTCAGTAACCTTGATACACCAATAATGGAACTTCCCGTTCTCCTGCTGTCCTCATTTACATGTCCCAAGACATTGACATTTTGACAGGTTCCTATTTGTGCTTCTATCTTGCAATAAGGAACTCTGATCTCTGCAGCTGGCATCTTTTATTTTCCTGTCATTCCTTTGGAGACTTGTTATGGCAAGTGATTGACAAATGAATAACAAAACCACAACCTGTTATTCATATGTTGTTTAAATACTTGTTACCTGTAGTGGAGTTTGGCATTTAAGCTAGACGCTTTTTTACAATGGTTCGTTAGAGGGAGAGTCTTTACTAAAGTGAGACATGTTTGTACGTGTAATTTGCCTGCCATCGAAGTGCAGCCATTGCTAAGGTGGCTTGATTACAATCCTTTGTCTTGAACCATGATCGGACTAATCGCTACATGAAATATATGGAATAATTAGAAAGCAACTAATGTGTCAATAACTTAAACGATATATATGAAACAATATATGATCCACTATAAGTCCACTTAAGGCAAATTGAAATTGAGATGCAAGCAAAAATAGGGGGCAAACAAAAAAAACAATCAAAAATACATGGAAAATTGGCATTACAAAAGTAAATAACTCTATAACTGATTATGCTAGGGATGTGAGGGTTTAGCAGTAGCTCACTAGATTAGGGAACAAGTTGATATCTCTGGATTTTCAAAACCGCTTCCTTTTGGTCTAAGTGGTTTGGATCATGGCAGACAATTTGTGTTTCTTCTTCATGTCAGTCAGTCAGTCAGCAAAGATCTTGGAAGATTTATAACCTATTACTGGCATCACAGAATTGAATTTTCATATGCAATAACATGGGGCTTGATTTTCATAGATTTAAACTGGAGACATGCAGGGCACAGCTGTTTGAAAGTCTCATATATTATGGCAAAACCAGAATAAAACAAAAATTATCACTGGCGACACACTTTTGACAACTGATTTGGATTATTTAGTCCATTAAGTACATCCTGTGTAAATTTTACGAAATTTCATTGCAGGCAAATATGAGTTTTCTTATAATATCTTTCTATGGAGAATGGACATATAGAGGGCGCTATAACATACAAATCAAGACCTTTGTAGGCCTATATGGCACGATTTCTGCAATGGATTTGTCTGATTTTTGCAGTGATAATAGCTCTGGCATGTCCCTACTTATATCAGTTGTCAAAATTGTATCGCCATTGCTTAAAATTGTTCTAAAAATAAAAGAGACAATTTGCATGGGTTCAAACAGCTGTGAGGGAATGTGGACAATACCAAGGTCATTTACCTATTGTATTTATACAAGCTCATGCCAAAATACCCTGTCCAACAATTTTCACAGTGAATAATAGTACTACTGACTTGCAGATTGACAAGTCAGTTGATGTGGACACCAAAATAAAAGCCCCACATTACATTGTTAATAGTGCAAAAATCAGGTAGATGTTTTTCATTGCTTTGGATACATTTTGTTAATTTTAAGACTAAAGCCAACAACATTCAAAGTATGTATTAAACCAAAGGCATTTGGTGATAGTCAAATGCTATTTGGTCTTTTTTGAGTTGGGAGAAAAATAGCCTTGAGGACTCAAACCTTGAGGACACAAAGTATTCAAAACAAATTTTTTTTGTAAAAGATGATGTATTTATAAAAAAAAAAAGTGATGTAAGATGTTCTTGAAAGTGTTTCACATGGAGATAGTTCATACACAGTTTTATACAACCTTCATAAACGTGCAGACTTATCTGAAGACAGGTATTTTAGGCTGCTGTAAAGTACTAGCACAATGGGGTTTACATACGCTAATATCTCTTTTTTTGTTCCCTTTTTGCAGATTAACACTGTTAGCATAGCAAGAAAAGAAAATGACGAAAGTTGAAGAACTGTTCTTTAGTCAGTTGGATGGCCTCCAAAGAGGATAAGAGAAACTACCCATTACGAAAACGATAAGTTGCACTTGTTGACTGTTTTTACACTGTTGGCTTAGGTTTCGGATTGGTTGGCTTGTGTTTTTAGGTACAGGTAAACTCTTCAGTTCAAGATGGAATCCACTTAATGGTGGACTAGACCTATGCTTCTCCAGAGTTTTGAAATTCCAGAGTCATGTAAGTACGGGTGGGAGGAACTTATGTGTGGAAATGAGATTAGAAACATTTGAGAGGAATTTTTTTTTTTGGGGGGGGGCCACGGTGTATTTTGTTTTGTTTATCCCTTGAATCAGTGTGGTAACAAATCTCCGTGGCTATTGTCCTAGAGTGTGTGAAAGATAGTGATTTGCTACAATGCTGACTTGAATGGCCTTTGGTGGCGGTCACGATCCACCATGCTTCACATATGGTTCTGTAGCATTGAAACATCTCCATGAATCAGCCCACCTCTGCAGTAATTACCTTTTGAAAGGGTTCTTTTTTGGGAGAAAAAAAATACTCTCTTACAAGTTTTCCCACTTAGTAGCATTGTTTGTCCCAAATGTTATTTTGTGCAACACTTACAGGTAGTCAAAAGTTAGCCTTGTGGAATGATATTTTAGCATCAATATAGCCATGAAACCCGAGAGCAGAGTATCTCTTTATCTACTGTTAGGTGCATTCAGGCAGAATCAATAGTGGTGACATGTGATCACTTTACGATTTCCAAAGTTGAAAATATCAGAGCAAAACTGGACAGTTACAGACTAGTCACAGTTTAGCAATAACACGCGAGATCACATGACTTGGAATCTTTGCTGCTAAGCGATCAACAAAAAAATACAAATTGCAATCTTTTTAGTACACCTGTCCTTTGACATTCTGGTACCTTAATCATACTTTTAACAGACCCTTTTCCAATGAATTGTCAGAAAACTTATGATCAATATTAAAACAATCAAGGCAGAGTAGCCAAACCAGATGAGCAAGCCTGGTTCATTGAATTGACTGTTATACGGTCGGCTTGAACTAAGGAGTGACTTCATAGCTTTACACAGAATTACACATGCGAATCGCAGTAAGTCGCAGGTGTAATCGCGAATGTACAAAGTCGGGCGTGAATACACATGCACAATAGCTGCGAAAGCTAGACATCACTCCTTAGTTCAGGCGGACGAAGTATAGAGATTTTTATGTGGCAGGGTTATATAGTTCCGGCAGTTATAAAAAATACCCGTCTCTAACATACTGGGTGGTAGGTAGCATTTTTTTAAAATCTTTGATTGCCATACAATGTGTACCATACAATAAATTTGTCAGCGAGTATTTTTTACCTGTCCAGGCATATGACGCACATTCATACGAGGTATGAGAGGGCAAGCGAGGGAGAGATTACTTGACCACAAAGAAAGAACACAACACGTGGCCATGATAGGGTTCGAACGCACATTCTACACTCTAGTCACCACTACTGTTACCCTTTGGATAATGTTTAGTTATGGACTAAATACATTACAGATACTCCCTGTTTGTGGCAATAATACAACAATATCAAAAAAACAAAAAATAATTCGCAAAATTTTTCACTTCTACAAGATATCTACATGAGCTAGATGTGTATGTGTATACCTTTTATGCAAACAGAGTTCACCAAAGATAAACAGATGAAGTATTTACCGTGAAATCCTACCTGTGAAAAGGAAGATAACTTAAAAGAGTGAGTGCACTTGGAGTCACAAATTTCCCAATACTATCACACAGGCTTGAAATGAAGGAAAACACATAAAAGGAATAGATTGGGTCAAGTAGAATCACTGAGCACAGGAAGTCCATCGGTTTGTTTAGGGATGGTCAAAAGACTTTCTACTTTTAGGATTGCCTTGGGTACGTGAGGAGTGCTGAGGGGACATGACCCGCAGGAACGTACGTGCAACGTGAAAATTCATTGTGAAGGGTCATGACTATTTGCAATTTGTCAGTGAAAAAACGAGCTTTATGTGTTTTAAAATCATGAAATCCAATCAATTGAATGGATGTACGACTTCAGGATATGTCTAGATTCTAGAATTTGGCCATAATAAAAAAAAAATCGCCGGAAAAAAAAAAAATGTAACAATTTTTTTTTTTTTTTTTTTACATTTATGGATTTGGGTGTTGTTTCCGCACCAAACAATACCCATCCCTTTTTTGTAGAGTGAATAAGGAGGCCTATACCCCTTTAGCTCCGTCTGGTAGCCCTTTTGTTTTTGACAATTTTTCCCACTCAAAGTTTAGCAATCACACACAATGGCTGCTGGGGCAAGGGCCAGATCAATTTTCTTTTCTCATATTATATGATATGGCCCACTTATACCATGCAATTGCTGATTCAACAAAGTATTAAATGCTTATCATCTCATTTGTATTTGGGGTTTTTTTTTTAAAATCACTGTTAATTGTTGAAATTTCTAAACCTAATGCCAGAAAGTACAAAATCAAGTGCAGTTAGGCATCCACTAGATATCTGAATGTTACACAAGAACAACGACGATCAATAGAGAAAAGGCGAATATGGGGTGAAGTAGGGCATTGACAAGGAAATCCAATGGCTAAGCTTGTAATGGTCATACGAATACGTCATCTTAGACCTTGCTGGGATAACATGAAAGAATGCTGAATGGACACGACCATAAAGATGATTGTAAATGAAGACAGAAAATTCCATGGCATTGTCATGGGGATTTGCAATTGTGTCATAAAAAAAAAAAAGATTACAAATGGTGGTTAATTTATAAACACTATTCAGAGAAAGTTCCAGTAGTTTTGTTTATTGATATAAAAAAATACAAGAGGAATGCTGATGGATGTGAGCAAAAAGGAACTTATCATGCAGAATGAAAATTCACAGGGGAGAAATAAGGTGATTGCTAAGGGTTGGTGCCGAGTTGAATACGTTTATTAGTATTGCAATTTCGACCCAATTCATTGTCGGGAAGTTAATTGCAACAAATCTAAGCACATTTACAAGCCAAATTAATCTATAGAATATGTGACCTTCAACCTGTTGGAAAGAGAGATTGATGCAGCTAGGAGTCAGAGATCGCAACAACCACCTGACCTAAAGGAAAACCTGTTTTGGTGGCATGGGGTAGGACATGCCAGTAACTTAACAGCAAAAGCGAATTAAAAACTGCATCAACTTCCAGGGTGCTGTCTGGTTCAAAGACTTACTTGGGAGAGGGGCGCTCTGACGCATATTGAACGGTTTTTACACACAGAATTGACTAAAGACTATGTCTGGTCACGAATATTCAATCTAAATGACCGTTATTGGAAATTTCACTGTTTTTCATCGGTTAATCCACTACCTCGACTGATTTTGACATTAAATTGTTTACTTAAATCATCAATGAAGATACTAAGATCTTTGAACAAAGGTTTGAATTTGTAAGTGTCAACTGGACCTAACTGTGCCATATAAGGCACGTACAGTTCCCCAACTTAACGCGTTGGAAATCCCAATGCCCAAATCGAGCAATTGTGTCCCTACCCCCCCCTGTATGGATGGGATAGATAGATTGGGTCAGTAAAATCAAGTGTTTAAAGGAAGTCCAACACTAAGTGTAAATAAGGCACAGTTTGTTCAGTCAAGGTCAAATCAGAAAATCTAGGACTTCTTACATAAGATGTGGGAATGGCCACGTACAATCTCAAGAACTATGTGCAAAATCAATTACCGGCAGACATTGTCTTTTAAAAAAGAGGTACTGCTCCTCCTAAATTTCTGATTAGAGTATTAAAGGAAGAATTTTTTAGAACATTTACAACTGCATGTACGTCAACAATGATCATTCCAAGAGGGTTACAAATCACTCCTCCAAACAATGCATTTTAAGGAAGAGCTGCATCATGGAGTGATCAATGCACTTAAGGAGACTGTAGGGGAGGGATCACTCTTGCTCCCTTAAAGACGATTTCTGGACCGTGCAAGTTGATAATAATTCT
>JAMKCH010036980.1:0-14032 GCA_023653785.1 Ophioderma brevispina
ATGCTTTCAGGTGTCTTGTGAGGGCTTAATTCTTGCAGGATTTTGTAAAATGTACTTTGTCGCATGCTTGACTTTGGCACTTTAACTATACTTTGCTGCATTCAAACCGATGTGTGAATCAAATATGGGGCCACAGGACCTCCTGGCCCCCCTTCTGGCTACACCACTGGTTATGGGAATAATCACAATCCAAGTCTGTTAGGCTTGGCGCTTGTTGTTAAGACATGTCCGTGAGAGACACCATCGAGAGAAGCGAAATTATTGGATGATTTCTTGAAGGCAAGGTGTTGTAATAGTTTAATTAGCAAGAGCGCTTTGAGCCGGTTTATGGGGATAAAGCACTATATTAAAATTGGTTATTATATTATATTATTATTATTAAATGTACACCAAATGGAACAAAAATACAGGGTATGTGAATAATTACTCAAAATAGCATTTATTGAAGACACATTGACAGGAATATCAAAGTTAAAATGATTACTTTGCATGTTATAAGTTTATAGATTTATGATATGTTAAACAGCCCCCGTTTATCAAGGGGCGGCCGGGTAGCTTAGTGGTTAGAACATTAGTCCTTGTGTGCGAAAGGTCCGGGGTTCATTCCCTGCCCAGCGTGGATGATGTCCAGATTTTTTCCGGGGCTTTCATGCTTAGGCATATTGTGTATGTTCATGTTTAAAATTAATTGTTCCCTATGTTCTAGTAGGCGATGCAGGTTCTTTATCCACTTTTGACATATATATGTACGAATGCGGGCAAGTATCAGTAATGATCTTGTGTACAGGGTTGTATCGTGATAGCTATATATCCCCCCTTCCAGTGCGATGCGTTAGTCTCATACCTACTATGTAACTTGTATATTAGATGGGGGGTAAGCATCAGAATGATCTCGCACACTGCTGTCTTGTCCTGTCGTGTAGACGTTACTGTATACCCGGATGGCTCAGCCATTACATTAGGCACTGTTAACAGCCCTGTTTTTCAGGGCGGCCTGGGAGCTAGTGTAATATAGCAGATTGGTCACTTAAGATAATTTTAGAACTTTTGGCCAACCATAGTTTCTTTGGCCAGTTGGCTGCTTATAAATATCATTTGATTGTATACCTAGTTGGTCCTTGAGGGCAGATAGTTCTGGGCAATCCTCACAAGAGATTGGGGAATGTATTGCATTTTGTTTGTAAACTTGGCCACGAATGGGAGCTTGCGAATTGTAATGCACACCTGGCCTTCTTTCATCACAATCTGAATGATTTCTGGCTGACAGTCACTTGCAATTTTAACAACGGTGAGGAGTGGCCTCTTGGGTGGTCAATTAGGTAACATAGCATTGGGTGGGGCACTAGGAATGATATAATTTTCAGCCAGCGTATCAAGGCCCCTATATATATAGAAGTGGTACCATGTGGATCAAGGACAAATATCAGGTATAATAGATCTTGAAGTAGTGCTCAAGTTGTCGCCGTGCAGATGCAAAGCTGTTTACTTGCCTGGAGATGACCACTCAGATGTTACCGCCACATCCAAACCTTCTGCAAGTCATTTTAGTGGAAAGGACAATGTAAGTTTCTTTGTTTATGTCTAAGAATATGGGGTTATTACGAAATATGAACCAATATTTGTGTTATTGAAGGGGAATATGGGATGCAGTAAAACTTAAAAAAGCTAAGTGAATTCTGTGTGCTAGTTACGTTGGTATACAGAAAATATAATTTGGGATGTGGTAATTTTGCTCTTTAAGAGGTTGAACAAGTCGTTTGAATTTAAAGTGACCTTACAAGTTATCAGTTTCAGCATGATTTAAGGAGTTAAAAGACAATTAAAGCGGTGTATGTAACTGTTGTGTATGTAATTATGAGTATGATATAAAAGTTGGGGAAGAGAAGTTAAGGGTTCAGTTTTGATTTAGATTTGGGTGGAATGAATTTAAAGGATGGAAGTTTAATCACAAGATTGTTGAGTTTTCTTGATATTTTATTACTACAATTAAAGTGGGCAGAAATGGGGTTTTGAAAGTTATAAGTTTTAAAACAAATAGCCAAAAAGGGAAATCTACTATTTTGGTATTCTGATTTCTTTTATCTATAGCCGCTATTTTGTTGGGTCTACATTATTCTGCTACTGTGGGACAGTGGAAGCTTGTGCAAGATTCTTCACTTGGTCAGTGATGTGTAAGCAACAGTTCCATCTATGAGTAAACTGCCAAGATACGAGTTTGGGACAGTCAACTTTTTATATTCCATTATGAACTGATTGGACTGGCAACTGGTTCTCCTTCATTTACATTTTGCCATATAAGTAAGACTGTTTCATTTATATTTCAATGAATTCTCCAGTGGACTTGACTGTAACATCATTTTGTGTTAGAGAACTTGTTATTTCCGGAAACAGATCCTCAACCAGACTCACAAGGTGCACTAAATCCACCTTTTGGATATAAATCACATAATTGGATAATATAATAATGAATCTGTATAGTTGTATATTTGTGTTGGCAATAAATAATTTGTAGTTTAATAGATAATTATACAATTTGAGTTGTGAGTTTGTAATTAATCATATAGCGTCTTTCTGAAGCCAAAGGTTTTTACGCTCTTCCCATGTTTATGTGACAATTAGTGGTTAGAGCTTCGCCTTGTGTGCGAAAGGTCCGGGGTTCAATTCCTGCCCAGGCGTGGATGATGTCCAGGATTTTTCCAGGGTGTTCACGCTTATGCATGTTGTGTATGTCCATGTTAAATAATTGTTCCCTATGTTGAAGTATGCGAGTGTGTTTCTTCATCCACTTTGAAATATAATATGTTAAGAAATGTGGGCAAGTATCGGTAATGATCTTGTTACTAGTGTGCTAATCGTTTTACAGCTATATATATCACCTACAGTGTACAGGCGCTAGTCTCATACCTATTCTGTATTATGATTATTTCATTTTATAGCTAGCAGACATTGCAATGCATCAGTGTTAGGACAAAGTGGTTTGGAATCTGTTGCAATCCAGTGAAAAAACCCAAGGAGGATCAGTTATTAGGCAGTTTTGTTGGTGCACATGGACAAGAACTAACATCAAAAGAAAGTGGCATTGGCACTTTTGTAGGTTCACATGGACAACAAGAACCAACATCAAAGGAGAGTGGCTAGGCCAGTGTTGTTGCGTGCACATGGACAACAAGAACCAACATCAAAGGAGAGCGGCATGCAGTTTTGGTTGGGGCTCATATGCAACCAAAGCCAGCAACGAAAAGAGAGGGGTGTGATGAGAGCCAAAATCGGTATCAATATCGAATGGTAGCTACGGAATTCAAGCTAAGAGGTGGCAAATGTGCATGAAATAGATTTTGCAAATTTAGTTTTCCATGGTATCATCGGAAAGGGTGGATTTGGAGAGGTACACAGGGTTACATTTAAAGATCCACATAGAGGTTATTCAGAAGCTGCAGAGCAAAGTACTTCCTCACTTTAAGTATGAAGAAGCTGAACTGTGAGCCATCTCTCTCATCCAAATTAGTAAACGATTTGGGATTTTGTCAGGTCTGAAACCAACTTTCTTATTGTTATGGAGTTAGCATCTAACGGTTCCCTCTATGATTTCTTACGAAAATAAGTCCATACAAATTTCAGACAAGCTAAACCAAATGGCTAAAAAATCTGCACTAGCTAGCAGTACCTACATGAAACAAGGTTCTTCACTTGGACATTAAATCCAAAAACTGTCTGCTCGTCTACAACAATGTCATGAAGCTATGTGATTTTGGTTTTAGCTTGCAATATTATGGCCTTCATTTCACACACACAGCGATGAGAGGACATGGAAATTATTGTGCACCAGGAAATTTTACTACCAGATGACAACAATCTCCGCATTTACTTCTAAATTTACCGACATTTTTGCCTATGGGATGTGGTATTTGAAATTTCTACAAGGGAAGTACCATTTGAGGGAAATCAACTTTACCAGTGGTTAAAGATAAAGAAAAACGATAGAGTCTGGAGGTGTGGCAAAACAACATACCTGCAACCTGTCCACAAGATATGTTGGATCTGATGAACCAATGCTGGAATGCTGCCTACAGAACGTCCATGCATTGACAGCATAATAGAAGGTGGGTACAATTAGTGGTTATATCATCATGATGTAATCGGTGGCCGTGAACGTTGCCCTGAGTCATAATGGCAGGTTGCGCAATTCAATGAAATGCGGTCAAGAGCGATTACTTCTTATGGTTGTGTTTAGTAATAGAAATTTGTGAAAAACTGGAATTTTCCCAAATGTGACACAATCATTTTTAACAGAAATATATTGTTTGGAGACTATTTGTCATTATGGGTTCATACTTTCATTTGCCTCAATTGATGACCCTTCCAAATTTTACTTGCTTGGAAATTTGACTGCTCTATGATATTGTGTTACATAACCAGAAGCTTAAATGAAACATTATTTTTTAAACTATTGTGTGAAAAGTATTTCCTACCAGGTGTAGGTACATAACCACAAATGATAGTTGATACATCAAACCATTAACTCTTTTTGGACTAACCGTAAAATATCAATTCATTTTTTTCTTACATGTCAAAGGTCATACAGGCCCTATATAATTGTGCTTTGACAAGAATAGAATGAGAAAAGAATCTATGCTCAAAGAATGCATGGAAAGATTCAAACATTGCTATATGATTTCCCCCAAGTCATGACGGTTTTATATGAATAGAAAATGCATAGTGAGAAATTTTCCATGTGGTTTTGAAATTGTCCAATCCCAAATTCCACAGTATAAAATCTGATTTTAACTATTCAAATAAATATTATATTTTTAAAAATCAGTGAAATTTAAGATATCTTTTAATTCAGCAAAATCCATTTAAAAATGATTGATTTTAATTATTTTTATTAAAAGTTGCAATACTGTCATATTCTTCTTACTAAAAAAAATCTGAATGTCCTTAAACACTGTTCCTGTGGAAGAATAAAATGGGGAGAAAGAAATATTTCAAACAGATTTTTTGGCAAATTTAATCGTATTGATAGATCATGTGTATCTGTCTGTCCGCCCTTTTTCTCAAAGGCCGGGGGTCGTTACGATTAATTGAAACTTGGTGGGTGGGTGCAGCTTGGGCCGGGACTATATCAAGTTCAATTGATTAATGGATATGTGCCCCACAAGCCGGCCCACCCCAATTAGTCCAATTTGCAAAAAAATGTTTTTCAAACATAGTAGTGCTTTAAAAAAGTCGGTGATTGCAAAACCCAGGAACCACCTAGTGTAATGTATCTCAGTTACTTAGTAAATATCAGGTTCCATGGGGACCAGTATGAGTTACACTGAAAAAACAACAGAGTTACTACCAGTAACCATCTTTTGCAATTTTCAGAACTAACTTATAAGAACTCTGCTGTAAATGTTAAAAGGTAGCAGTCAATGCATTTGGATGTGCAACTACCATATGGTCCACAAGAGTCACTGAGCTAGACCACAAGGAGGAAGGATAGAAGTGCCCAAATACTGGGCTAGCTTTAAGTACCACCATGGAGGCTATTGCTGATGGAGAGAAAGTATACATAACAGTATCTGTCCAGTGATAATGATTATCCTCCCCCTTCACGGAACATTTTGTTCTTGGGCCGCCATTCGTTGTCACCTAGGGTTCCATTTAAAAAGCCAGTGAAAATAACAATTCCTCATTCTGCTAAAAACATCACTTCCAAGAACATCACAATTTGGACAAAGTCTTCAACCAGTAAGTTTATTATGAGTAGTGTTTCAATCACTAGTTACCTGGTTTAGATCCAGAATAAAACCCGAAAGGTTTCCTGTTGCACTGTACAATGCCGCATTACCCGTAAGGTTTCCACTAATTTGGTACTCTTAAGCCCATGATCTACTTCCAATCGCAGCGAGCGATTGGCCGTTCGCATACCGAATTCTGACCCAAGATCAAGTGCTATGCATGCTCACGCGCAGAATCGTCGCTGCTACTGGAAGTCTATCTGGGCTTTACCTAGGGACCATACATGTTTTTTTGTGCCACCGCTGCTGTCAAGAAAGTTTGTATACACATGTTTCCGTGAAGTCTGGAGAATACAACCGGGTGGGCCATTTTGGAAACCTAGCATGTTAAAGTTACCTTGAACCCCAGACGAAAGGGTCAACCTTCTTTTTCCATTTATTCAGGAAAATATAACAAAATGTCTAAACTACTGACAAATGGAAGAAACCTTTGATATGAACGATACAAGTGACACTTCTTGGTAAAATATACTCAAAAATAAGTGTACTACAATTTGTAGATCAGAGTGAAGGAAAAAAACACCCACAACCCACCTTACTCCATAGATACCACCACCACCAATTTGCATCACACCCACATTTGACTTACACTGTAAAAAAAATGACCTTGACTGCTTTTGGCAATTTTTACCCCATTTTTAACATGTGACTCTTTTTCAAAAAAGATGTAATGGATGTTAAATTATATCAAAGTAATGAGATGGATGTTAGATTAAAAAGTAAATCACAGAACCTTGCTATGACAACACCTGTCTTTGATACCTATGAACCCTTGAAACACAGGCAGCATTACAATGGGTGATTGAGTTGACTTTGTTAAAATTGTGAATAAGTGTAATTGTTTCTTTCTAATCAATGCTTCTATGAAAATAATTTATACTACCCATAGTATTGGTTGCAACAGCCCTTTTTTTGGTTAGTTGTAAGAATCATCAAAGTTGGGCAGTTAACATGGCAACCACAATTTAAACTTATTTTAAGCCATTTTCAGTCAATGAGGCTAAAAAGCGGTGTAAATGCTATGCCATGGTAACTGCCCAGCTTGAGTTCTTCAATGGCATTACCAGTTTTCACATATCACAACACTATCAGTTGTAAAAAAATGTTAAAAGCCAAACAATGATAAAAAAATTACGAAAAAAATGGTGCAATTGGCCAAAAATGGAGAAAATTATATTGTTAATGGTAACCAAAATCATGCCTTTTCTGGCAGTCAGAAAGTTCTAGACATGCAAGTCAAAAATTGTTGGTAACGAGACGTTTGTGATTGACTTTTTTGTTGTTTCAAAAATTCATTTGAATACACTGTATACATTTTGTGTTGATTAAATCTTTTCCTAGAAATATCCCATGTAAAAACTACTTCTGGGGGTGGAAATGGCCCAAATCAGTAATGCAAACATATTTGACTTTAGTCAAATATGGGTGTGGATTCAAAATGGGGAGTGGTTCTCTGTTGCTGAGGGTAAAATTGCTACTTCTTTGCCCTTATATTGCAGAAATGATCTTTTATGTTCTTTTGAACTTGAATTCCACAAGTGTTTGTTGGTCATAACTCAAAAAGGAGGTGTTTTCTTTAATGTTTTCAAAAGTAAGTTTTGCCTTTATGATTTACATGTGGTTAAAGAAGTTGGGCACTTGTCCTGCTTGCGGTCAAAGGTCACTTTACATCCACACTGCAGATGGCTCACCCAATTTTATTCCACAACTCTCAAAACATTATTAGTATATGAATATTTGTGACAGCGAGGTGTCCAAAAACACCCAAAATCAGTCTTTGCTCCTAGGTATCTAACACACACATCACATTAGAATAAACTTGCTTATTCCACGATGGCCATATAATTCAATGTAAAAACTTCATGTCTGTGATATTGGTGAAATGTTTCTAATTTTATGTTGACAAATATGCACATGGCTTATCTGTTTCTGGTTTTTTTTTTTTCACATATAGGTCCGTAAACATTCCATGGAAATATAGTACAAGATAATGGAACATACATGGGCACGACAAGTGAAGATACACAAAGGCAATCTAATGTAACTAAGGGTGCATCCAACTCACTTGGTACAGACCACTTTGTCATGTTTATAAAACTAACACTCTTTGGCATTGACCCTAATCCACCATAGGAAATCATGGTCCCAGTCATGCATCCATGCTGATTTGACAAATCGCAACATTTTTATTATAAAACTCTATGCTGTTCAAGCAAATGAAATTAAAGTAAGTATATTGTTGTTGACTCCATCTAACATGTCTTTTCTTTTTCATGAAGCTTTTCCATCCACAAGTTTCTGCCTTTCGCGCAATGCATTGAGAAGGTTTAGCAACTGATTTCTATGTAAGCTTTTATCTCCCTGCAAAAGGCCCAAGCAACAAAGGTAATTTCTCTAAAGGTCATTAACATAGTGTCATGCCGCTTACCGCTTTGGGCCGCTCCTGATGATTAATTTTACGGTCACTGACCAGCATGTCAGATCCCTAGCGGTGAACCATGCGGCAAAGCGTCAAACCGATAAATCGATCTCCCCGCCGCTCGGTCTGCCGCTTTTCCAAGCGGAAATCGCATTGAGTTGACTTGAGTTCAACTTTCGAGCGGTGCCGCTCGATGACGTAGTTCACGAGATCGCCGCTTGACTATAATAGCTCAATCCTGCAAGCGGCGTACACCAAGCGGCTTGCCGCTAAGCGCAAGCGGCATGACACTATGTAATGACCTTAACAGTGGGTGTAACACTTTGACTGTCCCATTCCTTAGGACTACAAGTCTACTCCAAAAGTACATGTATTGAAATAATGATTAATAATAACTATTTGTAGGTATTGTTATTTTAACCTTTTAACTGATTTGATTCTTGCAGTCATATCACAATATGAGCATTTTAAAAAAATAATTGTCACCAAAATTGTTGATGATCCAAATACCCAACATTGGTAATTCGGAAATGTGCTTTTATTAGACCAAAATATTTTCTAATATTCTCCTCTTTTACATAATCTGTAGCACACTGCACAATCAATAAAATTGGGCAAACGTGTTTCTTATTAATTTACAGATATTATAGTCGAGGAAGCCATTGTTAACGGAGGCGTTGTCGCACCAAAGTATTTACCGTACATAAGCGAGGAGTCCTAAGAAGATTTAGAGTTCAAAGTCAAATACATTGAACCTGAAGAAAAGTGCATCCCATAGAGCAATAAAGGTTTTGTTTATTGTGTTTTCTGATTTCCTTCAATAGCTTCATGTGAGTGCAGAAGTTTGTATGTTGCAATGGCTGCCCCCCCATGGATCAATCTGTGGCGCTGCCATGTATTAGGGATTTAGGATAACTCACTTTATCTTTCCCTTGGACATGGGCTCGTGAACAGTTCAAGTGGCAAGTCGCCTGAAGAAAGACGACCAAGACACAATGGTGTCTTTGATAGAATTTCTGACAAATTGGCAGCTATTGCACTTCACCTTCTTGCAGTCACACGACGATATAGATCTTCTTGCTGTCTGTCCTAAAACAAGCAAATACGGTACCTGCGCTGATCAAGGAAGCAGAATAATTTAGCTGAAGTATTGCCAGTTTAACATCAGGGCATCTAACAGATTTGTATAATTATGTGTATTAATCGTGTCTTTGACCAAAAAAATTACTATTATACCATTCTGGATTCCTTACCATTTGTTCTGATGATCAAATTGCCCAATCTTATACCTTTGACACATCGCTTGCATTCCGTAAGCAAGATTAAAAGCAAATTGTCATTTACAGCTACATCATGAAAGATCAGCTGCCCTCTACTAGACTATGAAACTATCTCTGTAAGGCAATTAAAACAAGATTCAGTGTATTTAGGTAATTACAAGAAGATTCAGTGTACGGAAAAGTACACCAAATTATTATGCATCAAATCCTGTATTTTGTGGGCCCACAGCAACATTTTTTTTAAAAAAGGCAATTTAACAAACAGTTGCAATCTTGTTTACACAAATTCACACCCAATGCTCTCATTTACAGTAAGAGTTACAAATTAAATTCACACCAAATTTTGGGAATCACACTTCTGAATAACCCTCAAAAGGGCTGAATAGTTCAAGGTTTCACTAAAGTATTAAAAGAGATTTACATAATTTACTGAGTTAAACTGTGTATTCATTGCAGGAATTGTGGTCTCTGGTGGATCATTATGGGAGAAGAATGAAATGGAACAATAGTTGTATCAACCTTCCATTACAGAAAATACCATATGAAGATCTTATGAAATGCGGATTACATTCCAGGTGCCGTAGTCTTCACCAAACAAACTGATGTAGTGGAGAATCTCAGGCTTCATAAATGCTTACCAAAAGCAAACTCATGTCATTGATGATGACCCTTTGCAGACTCAAGGTTGCTAAGAGAAGAAAGCCAGGTATGTGATAAGAGGAAGTAAAGGGACGACCGGTGTACACATGAATGGAGTTTCAAAAGGTTATCCACTAGCAACAGGCCTTGGACCCCTTCAAAAAGGAAGGTCTTAGGTTTCGGAGGCAGAGTTCCTACTGTACCCCCCTTCAAAGTTCTACATGTACAAATTATTTTTTTTTTTTGGCCTTAGGGTTAGGGTTTTGGTTAGTGGGAGGCCATAAATAAATATAATTTGTCTTCCTGTAGCAATTTAAAGGGGGTACAGATGGACTCTTTCCGTTGCGGATAACCATTTACCATGAAGTCCCCTACATAAACCTTTTGTTTTTGCTATTGGTAACATTTTATATGCTCAAGGGTAGTACACATTCAACCCTTGATAAAAGTTGATAATGAAATATAATGTAAATCATTCTTTTTTGTTTAAATCCAGTTTGTGCCTGCATTTCTGATGCTGATTTTAACAAAGTAAATAGATCATCTCGGACCCAGTGACCTACATATAAGACTATCCACAGAGCTAGGTCTTCTACAACCACTATGTTCAAAAAAGCCGATCTATACAGGTACTCAGATGTAGCAAAGAGCATGGCTATTTTGAGGTATGGAGACAACACAGGCCGGGAAGCTACAACTCGCAATACTAGATGGATTTAAACCACTGTAGAAATCAGGAAGCAAAGGAAATTCTGAGAGGATTTCTGGATTCCCGAAGTGATTAGTGACACGGGGTTTTCACTCCTTGTAGTGTCCAAGTACCAGGGGACCCCACACCAAGGAAACCACTTTTCCGAAGTAAATTTTTGCACGAACATCTATACCACATTGACATAAGACACCCTAAAACAATAAAAAGTGAAATTTGTTATTCAGCTACAAATTAGGGACAAAACATTGTTTTCAAACAGTGCGAAAATTGCAAAATGATGGAAAATCAAATGAGCCTTGTGCTTACATCAAACTCTTTGAAAACTTATTTTTTTATGTGATATCTATTCTAGAAGATCCATTACATAATTACACAAAACCTGTTTTATGGATCCTGTATTTTTATGGGTATGCAAATACTACATCAGTTTTCCATAGAGTTTGTACAGCAACTGTTTAGCAACGTCCATGACGAAATCGTTTGTTTTTCATCACATAAAGTTAATTATTTTTAATGTTACTAATAATTGTTTACTACAGTTATTTGTGAACATCTTCATCAAAAAATTAGCTTTGTGTTCTGTGATAATTAAAAATATTCTCCGATGACTTCCTTTATGCCCGGGGGGGGGGGGGGTGTGTTCCATGGACCCCCACAATTACTCATTGACGGCTTGGCCGATTTAATTTTTTTGGTATGAAAAAATTCAGACAATTACAAAAAAGTCGGCGCAAAAATCCTGCGTAAAGCGACCAGCGCGAAAACAAATTTTGGGAGGCCATTAGAACCCCCTTGCACTTAAAGGCCGACTCGAGATTTCACTGATGATGGCGCCCTCAATTTCCAAAAAATCGTATTTTTTGCATACACAATGCTTGTCCTATACTAATCACTGTGTGAAATTGCTACTTAAATCGACCTTCCTTGCATCTAGAACATCACAACTTTGTTTTATCAAATTCCGGATCCGGAATTTTTTTGTATACACAAGTATCCGATGGTAAGTATTACTACAACATACATGTTTACTGCATCATAACGAAAAATCCGATTCATCTTCAAATTTCGGAATTGTGCATTGTAGGTTACTATCTTTAGTTCTAGTTGACTATATTTTCATTTATTACCCGAAAAATACTTTTCAAAATCTCTGAGTCAGACTTTAAGTGTTAAGAGCATAGGAATGACAATGTGTTGAATGTGTTAAAGGGGTATAACTTGGTTATGTTATAAATATCTGAACTATATTGGTTTTTTTATCATATACATTACAAAAGCTGTGAGACCATGTCCCTGAAGTTGAAATGATTTTCGTATTTGCCCCAGATAACTTGATCTTGACTTATAATAATCACTTTTTAACCATAACTTCCAAAACTTTAAAGAGATACAAGGACATTTCTAAAAGTGCCCCCCCCCCCTTTTTTTTTTGACCCGTGATTTTGCATATTTTGAATGCTTACCAATGTATTAGTCAACACCTGAAGCCAAATATGCACGTCGTTATTAATGACTTAGTATTTTCTGTCGTGTATGACAGAAAATCCAAGCCTTTTTCTATAGGTACAATTATGATACACACAGCCCTTTACTCTCCATAGCATCTTACTACTCCGACACAGCGCCGCCGATTCTGTTATCCGCATCGCTAATTGGCCGGCCGGCTATTCTTAGACTGCGCTGCGTCAAGGTCGCACATCCCCAGCAGCCAAACGCTGTGTTAAGGCTTGAACAAGAATGAAAAAACGGTTTCGCTGTATCCCTGTGATCAGTGTCGGATTGTAAGAGTCAGCAGTGTCTCACTGCTGACGAGGAGCCCCCCAAATATTGCGATCCCTGGGGGCCATAAAAAAATAATAAAAAAAAAAAAGGAAAAATGAAAATAAACCTCGTGCATCAATCATTTGCAGTAATCCATCAATTGGGATGGTTAGGGAATGTTTAGTTGGGGGGTCATAGGGTTCTTGTAGGTCATGTACATGTCAATTGGCATTACGCCACGGGTCCTTGGCAGGGGTATATCTATCTTGAGCGAGTTTGGTGGCTTTACAACTTAACTTGGAAGAAAGTTTAGATATTTTGGGGTCACAGGTCAAGTAGGTCAGTTGAAGTCAAAAGGGCATATGGGCCCTAAGAGGTCTGCTGTACATACCATAAGAAGTTCTGACCGTGGTTTCTTTAATAGTATTTTAATAGGCGTTCCTCGGATGTTTGGCTATCACCTGTGTTTTGGCATCACTTGGGAATGACCCTCGGGTTTTTGGGTTTTCCTTGACCTTGAATGACCCCTTATGACCTGGCCATGACCTTTAAAATTTTCATCGAACAATGCGACCGCCGGGGGGGCCCACCAAGTTTCCAACTGAATACACCAACTTTTACCCCGTATGGAGCTCCTGTGACTTTGAATGACCCCTGATTAACGCTTTGATCCACTAACCAATACAGACTCGGTCTTGCGTAGGTCAAGGGGCCCACCACCAGTTGCAGGAAGGTTGGCAATCCTTGTTCTCAGAGAACATATGCATTCAGACAGACAGAACACAGTACAGACAGACACCACCGTTATAAATATATGTATGTGCACAGGTTTGAACGTGGGGGCAAAGGCATTTAGGTCCTTAGAGGTCAAACTGTACTACTTATATGAGTCCCTACCAGTTCCTTTGAGCATGTTTTGGTGTCACTGCTGTACTATGTGCAGAAATTGTATATACTAAGTGTGTAGCCCGCGCTGTCACGTAGGGTCTTCTCTAGCTGAGTCTAATACCCATTAGATGAGTTATACTGAGCTGAATGTTTTCAGAACAGAACCAAGGGACGTATTCGACATACCGCCTGTCTAAAAAAAAATGGTACAATCAAAAACCTATTTTTTTTTCAATATTATATCTCAACTACTTAAGTTGTTTTGTTATATCACATTCAAGATAAAAGGACCAGGCTTTCGTAGGATTTTTTGTTTTCAGCATCTTCATCCTAATTGCTTATTTTTCAATCGAGAGATAACGACAGTTTTGCTGCGGAACCAAATCGAGTTTGTGCCAATCTGGTTGAGTGAAAACTGTGAACGACTTAGGTTTACACATGAATTATTCACACTTGAACAATGAGAACTCTTTAAACTGGATTCATAAAGAAACTCTAAAAGAACGAAAACAGTTACATAATGGGTGGAAGTTTATGATCAGTAAGTTCT
>JAMKCH010036981.1:0-26714 GCA_023653785.1 Ophioderma brevispina
ATAGCTTAAGTGTTACATTATATCTTTGTTTGACACCACTTAAAAAATTGCAAATGTGCATATGTATGTGTGTGAACTTATGGTCAACTTTTAAAGCATTTTTTTGAAATAATAGTACAATCCTAAATATTAATAATTCACACACTCCATTAACATATTATCATTAGCATATGATCAAATAGGTGAAAAAGCTTAAGGATGTCAGAACTTCATCAATCCTTAAAACATTTACAAAAATATCTGTAAAAAGTACAACTTCAATTTTATCGCCTACTGCCAAATACACCAAAATATCAGTTTGCCATTCCTTGTACATTTATATTCTCCTTTGCAATAAAAAAAAAAAAACCAAAATACCACCTCTATACACTCGCACATACATACTACTTATTAGTGAACTCATTTTGTGTGGTTTCAGTTCCTGCACTTCTCTTGCAGGTGCATTTTCACAATTGTATGTTAACATTTTGTGAAAGAAAATTCTCTTGATATCATTGGATCCAAGAGATTTTTCTGGAGAAAAATTCTGCATTTCACTGAAGACATCAGAATCTATTCCATTTAGGTCAATTTTCAAATTGAGCTTAAAAATGTCAAACACCAGTAGTTTTGGCTGCAAATAGGTCACTGAACCCTGTATTCCACTGTTGTTAAACTTAAATGGTAATAATATTGAATAGAAGTGACCTCTAGGAATTTATTATTGTTTTTGTTGTTATTGTCAACAAAATTGGAAATATGTTAGGTCCTAGGATGTAATATACAAATATATACTGTCATGAGAGGCTTTGGTTAAAACTATGGGCCTGGGGTGACTGCAACAGTGTTATTTTGCTGAGAGGCATGAGAAAGCACTGTTGCAGTCACCAAAGGACCACAGTTTTAAACCAGAAAACTCAAATAAAGGCAGTAAATACTTGTTTTATATACTTCATTAATAAATTTCTCATTGTTATTGAAACCTACGTCTATAAAAGCTTGTAAAAACTTGATCAAGATCACTTTTTTTGGGGACAACAGCAAATCCCAAGGTGTAGTATATTTCGGCAAAACGTTACACGCATATATAATGCACAAGCCGTAAATAACATGGAGGTACTATTTGCAGTGGATCAGCGCTCACCTCATAAGCATAAGGTTGTGGGTCCGAGCCCCGCTGTTGCCAATGTGTTGTGCACTTGGGCAAAGCACTTTACCTCGCTTGCCTCTCTCCACCCAGGAGTATAAATGGGTACCGGCATATGCTGGGAATGCAAAACAGACTCGCTGTGTAGGAGGAGTGGCGAACCCCACACAGCAACATTATATTGGGGAGTCTGGCCCAAACGCCAATGACAGAGAGATGGGCACTCCGCCTGCGGGCGCATCATTTGTATTTGTATTACTATTTACCAACGTAAATAGCATGTTCACTTTCTCGCTAAATAGTGGAACTATTTTGAATCACATGATAGTCTTTTAACAAATTACCAAGCTTACATTTATTAATGAAAGTATATAAAATACTTATTCATGTTATTTCAAATACACAACTAAAATTTTATACTTAATGAGCACACAAAAGTTACCTTATTATTGGTAAAGATATGACATAACATTTGATTAGATTTTTTTTTAAAAGGGCCATGTAATGAATTTGTTTTATTCTTTTCCCTGAAAGGCTAGACACACATAAGCTCTGGGAGAAACAAACACCCATATGCTCCCAACCTGATTTGAACCGGCAACCTTCTGCATACTAGACAGACATTCTTATCCACTAACCCGTTCTTACCCAATAAACCGTTCTTACCCTCTTAACCATGGGCTGAGCGAGATTTAATCACGTCATATGTACTAAGTGTTCATTGCATTCCTAGCAGATTGCATCAAAATGAGTATTAATTAAATACAAATTACATTGGTTTGATCTAGAAACTATTCTCCAGGTTAACAAGGATGAATTAGTTTTAATTCATTCCCAGAGATGCTGGTCCATTTAGCTCTTTTAAAAAAATATGTCGAGGGTTGACTAAATAGAAGGTTCTAACTCAAAAAATGCTAACTCAAGAGTTGGAACTTTTCTGTTGGTAACTGTATGGTGCTCCATTGAGTTGCAGTCAAGTGAAATTCTCCTGTATCTACAATGGGAAGAAGAATTGTGTTTAGACCTTATAATTTTAGGAATATATGGGTGAAACAGATTTTGGGGTACTCAAAATGGTCAAAAAAGTGCATGAGTGAATAAGGCCTTCTGTTAGTCAACCCTCGATGTGTGCCGGCCTCTGGGGAAAGATTAAAATGAATTCATCCTTGTTAATACAGAGAATTAGGTAGTTTCTAGGTCAAGGCTATGACATTTAAAACCAAATTTGACATAGTTTGTATGTTAGAATCATTTTAAGTGACATTTGAAGGTATATTATGAAACTATATATGAAAGGAGAGCAGGACAAAGAATTTCATTTCAATGTCAACATAAATTGTATCAAAACCAATCCACATAAATGACAGTCCTATTCAATGTTAAAGAGGTGTTTTTATTATTATCATTATTTTGCAAAGGAGTAAAATAGAGTTAACAACTTATCAAAAGTATAACTTTACTTACAATAATCTTGTGTAAGTTTTCTTAATTCTTAGTTGATCATTGCATTTGTTGTTTTAATATTTATGGCATAAGGTACATTAATTTGCAAAGAAATGACATTCAATGAAAGTAACATGATTAACATCTTTCACCTCTAATTAGGGAAAAATATCTACCAGTAGCAAATTAAAGTTCACATTAAGTTGGATTAGAGATAAATTTTAATTCCAAGAACCTCTATTACAGGAGGAGATTGCGGGAGGCTTGTTACAACTGATTCCAAGTTGCCAGTCAGAGCTGGGTTGTCTTACAAAAACGCCAACCTCATCGCAAGAAATGCATATACCCGTAACAAGCACTTATAAAACAATACCCGCCAGGGAAAAAAAAATCATTATACTGTGAAAGGATGTTATGTTTTCTTGCTCATCATTACTGTACCTAAAAAGCATAGCAATTTCAATGACAAGTTAACATCTTTTTCAAAATACAATGGATTTCTCACATGTATCTTATTCAAAATGGTTAGTTGATCATGAGACATCTACTTTCACTTGATCATATTTTCAATACTGCTATAAAATTAGATATTTTTATTTTGACCAGATTTAAAAGCATTGCATTTATCAAGTGTCTCCCTCTTTCAGCAATTTCGACAGTGGAAAGTATATATTTTCTTTGGATAAATCTTCAAAACTATTATTATTGAACCATAAGACAAATTATCACATGTCATATTTAATTCTTTTTAGACCTTTTCAGAAAAAAAAGTACATTGCTTACTCCCTTTTTCTGTTTTTGATCTTTTCTAAGAATTTAAACACATTTCCTCTTTACCACGTTAACTGCTTGATTTTCTGTAAAATCCCTAGACTGACTTATATGCACAATGGTACCTAACAAATTTACGCATGAGATTTGAATAAAAATCATTTTCAAATTCCGGTAGTTTACTGCATGCAAGACCTTGATGTTTCCCAGTAGCTAGGCTATTAAGAGTTGTAATTAACTACTCTCAGACAATTGGAGTACTATTCCCCTGCGGAATCGAAGTTACCGACATACATGGTAATTGTTGGACAATCAAACACAAAAGCATTTCAGTGGTTCATAGTTCAGCACGTTTCCAGGGATTCCACTCGATACCACTGAAAAACCCTGAAGCTCCTTGGAAAACATGTCAAAAAGCCCCAAATTGCCCTGAGCATAATATAACGATTAACAATTTGGACAAACAAAAATGCTTATCGGGTTTTCTCTGAAAAGTGTGTTTACCCTTTGTGTAACACTGCATGGAATTAGCCCAACATGAAAATCTTCTATAAAAGAATTGGAAGATGAAAATAGTCGTTACTCTAGTCTAACTTATGAATATCTTAGACCGAGGATACACTGAAAAGTGGCAACTCTGATAAACATAGCAACCTTTAGTTTCATAGGCAAATGTTGTTTTCATAGTTAAAACATGTTGAAGTTGTCCAATTTGTTATCCCATATTCTCTACATTTTATTAGCTGAGGGAGGCTTTAGAGGATACTCTATTAGTGCTCAAATGAACTTTCATAAGAAAAAAGTTCTTATTGTAGCAAGCAGTAGTTCTTATCACACTGAACAGTGGTACAAAATCACCAATGAAAAGCTGAACCATCTTAAACCAGACACACTGTCAATACCAAACCACATGCCCGTAATGTCATATAAATTTTAAACACTTCTGTTTTGTCATGAGGAAGTCTTGTCTTAAACAGCACGGAATCCACTCTGAACTGTGTGTAGACCAAGGGCGTATAACCATAGATGCTGGTGAAGTACTGAATGCATTTGTGGCGCTCCTGGAAGTGTGAGTCATCCATTGAGAGCGCTTCTGGGCAACCTGGACAGCGGAACGTCCAACGTGATGTCACCTGTAAACAACAACAACAACAAATAAAACAAACAGATATCAGTTATAATTATGTAGCTATTTTTTTCTAAACAATGAGTAACCCTCTGAAAGGCTTTATAGTATATTGGCAAACTTCTGGCAGGCTTGGTGAAAATCTCATATGAACTGTTTCACCAAGGTCAAAAATGCATTTTTACATACATTATATGAATCAAACAAAATAATGTATGTGAGCAGATTTGTGGTATTACATATTAGCCTTATTTGTGTGTATTACATATTAGCCTTATTTGTGTGTATTACATATTAGCCTTAAATTTCAAGTAACCATAAACAATCCATACTTTAGCTTGTAGCATTCAACATGGGAAAGATCCGTTTAAACATATTTTTGCATATATTTTTCATATAATTTGGTTTTCAATGATACCAAAATATCTTGTTTGATGGGGTTAGTGGTGGGGTCAAATAGTAAAGGCTCAGTCACACAGCCCCATTTTTTGCTAGAAAACAACTTCCAGACTGCTCAAGACTGGTGCCGATTGGCCATTTTTAAAAAAAAATTGTGACAAGTTTTTCTTTTTCATGTTTAGTTTTGGCAAGGTCTAGGACTGTCCTGTACAGTCTTCTGCAGTCTTACCGATTATTTGCTAGAAAACCACTTCTAGACTGTTTAAGTCTGGTGCCAATTGGCCATTTTTTAAAAAATTGTGCGTAATTTTTCTTTTTTCATGTGTAGTTTTGGCAAGGTCTGGGACTGACCTGTACAGTCTTCTGCAGTCTTGCATGATCGGGAGCATGTGGTGAATTTTAAAAACCCCGCCACAATTTTTTCTTGCAGCTTAAAAAAATTGTGGCGGGGTTTGAATTGGGAAGGTTGGCATGAACACATGAGCGGTTTGAAAGCGGTAGCCAATGAGTTTGCGTGCATCATGAGTGGTTGTGTGCAGTTAGAAAGTGGTCGGCAATAACTCTGCTCCAAGCGGGAGAGAAGATGCAAGCCAACTAGACGTGTTAAATCCCCATTTACACTCGGTGACCACAGAAAATAAGTCGCCGACATGCAATTTTGACAGCAACATGTCACAACTTTTGCTGTCTTGTTACGGTCTGCGACTGATCACAGACAGAACAAGTGGTGTCGCCGATTAAACATGCTTGATTTTTTTGATTTTATGATGCTGTTGCCTACTAGCAGGAAAATCGCAGAATGATAAAATTGCAAATTTTGCACGTTTGAACAAGTCTATAGCCGATTTTGGAAGAAATGTGGTCTTGTGTAATTGGGAACTAGAGGTTGGGTCGGGAGCCGTCTTCTGTGTGACTGTACCTTAATTAAGGATTGGGCTGTACCCCTTGCCACAACTCAATGAACTGACAAAAATACGAACACAATTTTTTTTTTTGTTGTTTTGTATAACTGATTGAATATTACTTTATAACAAAATCATGCCATCTTGATAGGGAAATTAGACAAACTTTAGCTAGGAAGGCTATGAATCCCTTAACTGTCCTGGTGCACCTTATTAATCCAATAAAGCCAACCTGTCTCATTAGAAACAGAGCTGAGACATGCATCATCCCCCAATTACATAGAGAAAAAGATAAAAATCAAACCTATTTGCTCTTTGGTTTGTTTTATTAGCTCTTTTTATAAAGCTAATTGATGGACCACTAGTTCTACATTTCTAATAAATATATGCTCTCACTTGTTAAGGAAATTGGTCAAACTTTAACTACATTTAGGTAGGCTGTAGAGCTTTAAAAGCTATCCTGTTGAGCCATGAGCCATTCATATATATCCAATAATCCTAACAATACACAATATCACATTCCTGTCTCCCTGGGCACAAGGCTCAGACACATATCATCATACATACAATTACATAGAGTAGGATACAGCTTTCCCTTTTTACAAGCCATGCATATTCTGATTCATCTCATCGTGGCAGTTGGAAATCACAGAACTAAGACTTGCATGCAGCAGTTACGCATGCGTTTTGCTTTGCCATCTTTGTTCACACTTGTAATTTTGGGTGTGGAGCCAGTGTTTGCGCACCCACTCTACTGCCATGGTGAGGTGAAACAGAGTATACATATAGCAGACACAAATCAAGAGCATCAAAACAACTTGCTCAAAAAATATTATTTTGCATGCCTCACCTTTGGAGTAACAGATACATGTTTTTTTCTCACTCTCTTTCCCCTCACTTTCTCTCTCCCACCCTCACTTTCTCTACTCCCTTTCCCTCACACTTTCTCCCCCTCAATCTCTCTCTCTCTTCCACTCACTCGCTCACTCATAGTGTTCAATTCAAAAGTGTATTAAGTATTTACTTATTATCACATGTGAGTTTGTATTACACAACTTAGGACATATATGTTATTCCAAACAAAAACTACACATTTCACTTGACACCCATCTCAGGTTGCTTGTCTTTCTCTCTCTCTCTTGCAGCTTGGAATTCTATAACCACTAACATCCAATTAACTAATTGGGCCTGTGTCTGCATCATGCCCTCATGAGAACCAAGTTGTTTCAAGTTGCTAATGTACCTCTACTCCAGGCGCATCCGATGAGGATCTAAAAAGCCCTAGACGAATTTTGCCCTGCATCGGTGAAACTGGATGCACCTGTGTTTCAGGTGCCGCATTCACCTGCTCTGTGAGGTTAATTAAGTTTGCTTCCTCCTATCATATCTTCACAAAGTACTGCTCTGACTAATTCACAGATATGAGTAAATAAAAGCTTGCATCCAATGGGGCATTCAAAAAACAGAAAATTCTTCCTTTTATGGGGAGGCCAGTCCTGTAAATTTTGCACATGTTTTGCTTAGATAACATGTTTCCTTTGCTTGTAGCCATGCGTGTGTTCCAAAAATAAAAATAGCAAAGAAAGAACAGCTAAGAGCTTAGAGCCAGACTCAAATGAAAACAATTGCTACTAACTGGGAGCTGGTTAAACGTCCATTAAAGGTGCTTGTTCCGATTTATGTGTATTGTGTTCTCTACTTGATATGAGAGCCTGGCACTTGCACATACACCCCATCAAGTACCGTGAGAAACAAACTTGCGGTTTTGATGGTAGACGCAATAATGCATGTTGCAAAGCCCTATTCAATACTGTGCTAATATTGATGGTTAACCACTAAAACAGTGGTTTTTTGTTTATATCTTGGGAATTACCGGGTAAATGGATTTGAGGGCTCAAATTTCAAGACGACAATGAGAAAAATACGGCCTTTCATCTGATATCAAATCGATACTACTTCCGGGTAAATCAGGGGGGGTCCCAAAGACGATCGGAACATGCACCTTTAAGTCTACAGGTGTTCCGCATAGCCAATTACAAGAGGGACTAGCAGTAAAATTAGAGTTTTCATGCGAAGATAAATTATAAACATTGCTTCCACTGAGCATTGTAAATAAGCTTAAAATAAATTCTCCTTCAGGGAGCGGGCATACAAAGTGGGCTACTAAATTACTGATGCTCTGCTTAAGTAATCTCTTTCAAGCAGGTAAGTATGTTGCAAAGAAATTTAAAAGAATCAAAACGCTTGTGTTTATTGAACAGCCCAAGACTGAAACAGATTTCTCTCACACCCCATGCGCCGTAGTTCTTGCTGTGTAAGCACCAGCGCGTCATGTTCTTGTTGCATAAGCACGCTCATAAAAATCTGTGTTACACTTTATGTTATCAGCCTTGCATTTCTCCGTTGTTCCACTGTCTGATCGACCACATTTTTCTGCAATCATTATGCGAAAACCAATCGCTGAAAGAAAGCGTACCTCTAAAAAGATCCTACATTCCTGATGCTTACAAAATCGCCCCATGACCCTTGAAAATCTTGCTTTAAAAAAAAGATATTTGACCAAGATTGACAGCATGTGGGATCAGTTGCTGTTGTTTTCACTTGCTAATGCAACTAACACAAATACCTGCGTGCCTTCATAAATATGCATGAAGGCTTTCTAATTATGATCATATGCAAACCAAATATGGTAGTGCCCAAAACTATAATAATGAAGTGCATATGCTCATTATAATACATCTGGGCACCTCATATCTGCTGTTTCTGTAAAATCCACCTATCTAGGTTATTAAAAAGAACAACTTTGGTATTTTGGTACAAGGTGGTATCTTAATGATATCCAAGGCAATGTATATACATTAAAAGTGCATGCAGAGATGAGGATTGCAAATTCAAGCTGCTAACAATCTATGGGTCATATTGAAGTTTCACTAATGTGAAATTATGTCCATTCTGAGCAACTGGTGTTAGCTTGAAAGAAAGTTACTAAATGTACATTCCTAGCTAGCAGGCACTATGGATGCATGAGGCAACTGCCCAGAGTGAGACTTTCTGTTCCTTTCACTCCCAAGGCTTCACCACCTTTTTTAACCTGGTAAATTTCAGTCTTGTCCAAATCTTTGTTATTTCACCCTCAAAGCAGTGTACAAACTAGGCCAGTTCATTGTGCATTTGCAAATTCAACATCGTTCAATTATTAATACCAGTGTTGTTTTTACTCCAAGCACCTACGCACAACAAGGTTAAGGAATTAAGGTTTGGAACTAACTTCAATCACCACTTGCTCATTTATTTTTTTGCAATTGCGCCTCTTGTGTTTTAGGTGCAATAACTAGAACTGCCTACCGGTATACCTGTAACCTGGTAATTACATTCGGCTCTCATAACATATACTAATTGGTATTACATATATGAAGTCAGGCTCCCTCGGCTGGCAGGGCAATGTGTTTCCCTCAAGTTTTGCCCAGGCATTCATTCGTCTGTTCTTCGCCAGCATTTCTCAGTTAACAAATCCTGTGTTTTCATAATCCTTTGATACATTGCACCCTCAAAGGAGTACACTTACTTCATTGGAACTGGGTCAGTTCAATATGCACAGTAATATTGCTCACATTTTAGTGCCAATGTTTTGTTTGCTTCAAGCTAATAGTGTTAAGGACCATTGGAAATGAAAACTTCAATCACTGCTTGCTCCTAACTGTGACAGGCCTTTTTTTATATATATCAGGTTGTGAGGATTTCACACTGCTGAACTAGTAAGCTTGCATTTTATACAGCATATATCGGCCAAGTTGATTGGCTATTCCTAGATAGGGTTATATGATGTAATCAGGCAATCAGAGACATTGTATGTAAAGCTTAAGGTGCATACAGATATAATATATAAAATATAGGTCTGTTTTGATAGGTCACTCTGATGTTTGTAATGAGCCAATAAGATATGAAAGATGATAGACCTCAAGAGGTTAAAGACACTATCAGAGATTTGAAAAATATTCGAAATTTGCAGGAATAGCTTCAAAGTGAAGGATAAGTCTATAGAATTCTCATAAGTTACCTTTTCCAACTGTAGAATTGACAGAAAAGGAAGAAGACAGCAGTATTGCAATATACGGTTCTCCATTCAATTACGTGTTGTAGTAAGTGTCCGTTCGGACAGTAATTACTAAAATCTCTGATTCTGTCCTTATTAGGTTGCTTCTGGTCCTATCATTTGCAGGGTATGTTAGGATACCTGTACTTGTTACATACATGCAAAAATCTGATTTTTGATGATTTTTTCGATTTGCTGATTTACCAAATCACTGATAGTGTCTTTAACTACATATTTAAAGCAATATACAATTTTACGAATGCAAAAAACTATGATTTCTAGTCACACATAAAAGCTTGCCTTCAGCACTACCTAATTCTAAAGTTCTGAAGTATTATTTCAATAATATAATAAGCAGTTTTTAAATAGCACATAAAGGTGCAACGAGAGATTTCAAGTCGCCATATTTCCTATGATATGTAGTGATTTCACATACTGTAAAAGTGATAATTTTCGCGTAATTTTTCGCGTTTTTGTAATTTTTAACATTTTTGCTTGTTTTTAAATTCGCTCTTTTCAGCAATCCTACATAGACCTACACACAAAATAAACATTTTCACGAGTTTTTAATTTCGCGCTAGCTCAGAAGTGCAATAGATTCCCTACCTTTTATTTGGCTACAGAAATAACTTAAAAAAACAAAAAAACTGTGATTTGTATATGCTTACATTTCAATAGAAAACATAGGCTGAATTTCATATTTGCTCCTATACGAAATTAGAAATTTCACAATTTTGGTACCAAAGAAACCATTCTCAGCTTAATCCTTTCAGATGGGGATATTTTAGGTTAAAAGCTTTACACCAGTGCAAAAATCAGAATTTTCATATTTTTTTGGGACACCTGTTATTTGAAATCTCTTGTTGCACCTTTAATCACTGTAAACAATCTCGAAGCGCTGTTGTCAATTATTATTATGCTGCCTTCAGGAAATCGTCACAATCACTTTGCTTCATATAGGTGGCTGCTCAAAGACATACCTTACAAGCGCACATGCCTATCAGCACTTAGATCGTAATATTCCCATAGCAGCTCCCCAGATTTCCCATGTGTCGAGGAGGCAATTGAGGTTAAGTATCTTGCCCAGGGACACAAACAAGTTGACCACAGTGGGGCTCGAACTCAAGATTTAACAGTCTAATGATCACGAGTCCTGTGCTTTTCCACTGGACCACACATGCTCTCAAATCAGATTCAATATCTATTACTATCGTAGACAAACTTCATATCACACAGCTAAATAGAACTCTGTAGCTGAAGCACTAGTATTATTACATATCATGAGACATTTAAACCTCTTACAGGTTTGTCATTCAAAGGGTGGATTTGGACATGTGTGAGGAATTCCAACATGCCAAAATCTTTTTTTTTTCAATTGTATAATTGATGGATTTCTTCTTTTTTTTTTGGTCTACAAATATGTAAAATGCAAAGCTTAATTCCCAATTTCTGTTCATTCTGATGGCATGCTATGTGTTACAAGCAAGCCTGTGTTTTCATCACAGTGCACAGCCGGACTAATGTAACAAACCCCACTTCTCGCCTATGCAATCTGAGACAAGCGGCTAGGGGCTGACCAGGTAACCCTATACTCACCGTGCAAATCGCAGGCCAGCCTACTCTGAAGTTTCCATTGCAACCTCTAAGTCTAAAATAATAGATTAAAATTTTGCATCAGAAGTGGGAATCAAACCTACAACCTTTCACAAGACGAGCACCTATACATGCATACCAGGCAACTTGAGCTGACAGAAGATCATTTTTTTGTTATTCTTAAACACATTAACAGAATAAAGCGCACACATACCATAATTTTCTTTATTGACAAAGTTACCTGGTCAGCCCCTAGCTGCTTCTGTTTTGAGAAGTTCAAAACTGTAGTTACGATTAGGCACTCACTCAAAAATATACACGGCCGGATTCTTACTCACGTGGTAGCCTATACGGCAGCTACACCATGTCTACCGCGGTAGCCACTGCACAGTACACACTGGGCTAATTGCGAGGCGGTAGCTGCAAGTTAGGGCTTACAAAGTACACAGTTATTAGGTAAACAGTAATGTGGCTACTCTGCTGTACCTACCACAATGGCTACCCTGTAGTTGCCCACTAGGTGGAGAGAAGGTGGATGTTGAGTAGACAGTACCGGAGTAGACACGCAGCTACCAAGTAGCTACCCCGCGGTTACCACGCGGCCATTTTGAGAGTGGATGAAAATTTCATGAAATGAGGGCGCTATACACTCGGGCTCCGTTTAGCATTTTTTGAACGTTTTTTAGGAAAATCATTACGAAATTCAAATCGGGCATCATCAAAAAACCCCATATTCCCGCACATGTAATAAAAAAAGCAAATATATGTCAAAAATATCAAAAAAACAAAATTGGCCATGAGAAATACTGCGCGCGCTGAGAGCCGGTGTAACCACGTAGCTACTCCACGACGGTGCAGACAGCCGCTGTGTGTACACTATCCGTCTATGCGGCAAAAATACACGGAATCCTGGCCGGCGAGTGTACGTCTAGTGGGTAGGTAATCCATGTCTACTCGGTGGTAGCTGTGTGGTAACTACCATGAAGAAATTGGCCGTGTATGCTTATAAGAATCGCCTTTTACTTTACTTTTAAGACATTTCTGTAGCCAAATAAAAAGTAAGAAGAAATCTATTGAGTGTCTAATCTATATGAAACCACTACATGACAGAAAATATTGATGCCTTTAAATCTCATAATTTCTATTCAAAACCATTAATATTTTAAAAGGCAGATAGCTTTTTGAAAAGGGTTGTTCAAATTGCAATCATAGAGTGGAACATTTTTGCCTAAGTTCTGCACTCTTCATAGTTAACCAATTTTAAGGCCCACAACAAAATTTAGACACACAGGCTGGTATTCTCAAAGGGAGTTTTACTTTAGATCCAGGTTTAAACCAGGGTTAGTCCTTCGTGAATGGACCTCTTATCTTTTAACCTACACAGCAAGTTCGTTCGTTCGTGCAAGTCCAAAATCACAGTGGAAGATCCGTCTTTAACCATCTGATAGTTTCATCATCCAGGTTAATCAGGCCTGGAATTCCTCTTGGGGACTTGTAGACCTCACAGTCATCTATGATGTGGCTAATGGTTTGTGGCTCTCCACAATCGCAGTTTGGTGAAGGTTCTACTCCGATCTTGTGAAGGAAGTTCTTTGTACGACCAACGCCAGTTCTGAGTCTGTTGAGGTTGACCCATGCAAGTGTAATGTAATAGGTGATAAAATTCCTCATGGCGGGACTGTTTTAGGCCAAGCCATGAGGAATTGTCTCACCTATCACACTTTCAAAGTATATTGAAAGGGTCCATTCATGGAGGACTAACCCTGGTTTACACCTGGGTCTAAAGTTAGACTCGTTTTGAGGATACCAGCCTATAGGGGTTTAATGTGCAGCTGTTTGAAGCTGTGAAGAAACAAACTGCAAACTATTCAAAACTGTAAAAAATTGTGAAAAATTAATACCACTAAAACATCCTGTGATGCAGTAATCTTTTGTCAGTGTTGTGAATATTGAGTTATGGTCTAGAATGGGCTAACCCACATAAAATACATACTCAAATCTTCCACAGTGGGAGTGTGCATCACAATGGGCTATTCTTTTGGGGATCTCTACTCACCATATAGAAGACTTTAATTGGAGTCTTCCACACAGGGATGTGGATTTCAAATGTGGTTACCCAGCAGGATATTCCATTTAAATCCACACTTCGCTTGCAGAAGTATTTTCCACCATATTGTCAGAAGTCCTGATACATTTTTTTTCTTGACTTCCTCAAATTTTATTTTATTTTTCCAGAAAATGACAGTACTTTTTAATAATGACAAAATCTGTGCCAATATAAATCCCCGATACACTGCAAATCCTTCATGTGTCTTAGCAAGATCTTCTTGATACGTTTAGATACCCTCTCCTATCAGTGCTCTTGATGTAAACTGGGTCACATTCAATATGCAGGATTGTTAACATTTCCCTACTGCTCTTGTGGTTCCTTTAAGGCAAATCATGTCAAGGGACATCAAAAATTAAATTCTCAACCTCTTCATATAATCTTAACACGCCTTGGAGTGGCTCATAAAATGCAAGCGACTTCACCCAGCACTGCCAGCAGGCATGCACTTCTTGGTTTGATACCTTCCTTAATATACAACCAGTGTGAGCTAATCATGAGTGCTTTCCCCAATCTATGCCTATCCACAAGAAGATTTACTGTGAGGCCTCATGATCACAAATCAAATGAATACAATCTTTACATTAGATTTGTTTACAAATCACTCTGAAAGTCATTACTTTCAGTCAGGAACTGACTGCTGATTCTGAACTGTACAGTCAGAACCAGAATACAAACTCAAAAAGGTGCATCTGGCATGCATCACAGCACTCAGATTTGAGTCAGAGACAAGATTTAGCTGACTAATTGTGTGTACTGTGAGGTTTGATAATCAACACGGCACAGACTGTGACTACATATTGAATGTAGAGTCTGGACGGGATGTTCGAACAAAATACAATTTTAAAGGCACATTTCATGATTCCAGCCCCTTCTGTTTTATGCATTGTTCAATAGATATCCTTGAGAAAAGCTTATTCACAACTTTCTAGCTGATCCCGACTTTGCGGTTTTGCGTTATGAGCAAATGCTCATTTCCCACGGTCCCATAGACCACTGTGCTATAATTTGTCCGTTTACGGACAGAAAATACAAAATTGCGAATTACTTACAGACATGGCCGAATTTGCACATAAGATTTGGCACACATGGATTACTAATGTTAACAGTTCAGATGATATGAAAATCTCAACTTTTTTGAGGTAAGTTGGGGGGGGGGCAAGGCTGTGGATCACGAAATGCCCCTTTAAAATGTTTAAAAAAAGCTCCATTTAATTCAGGTTTTTCATGAACATGATAATTCACTTAAAAGTAAACTTTCTGCTTTACTTAGCTTTGACAGATGATTATTCACAGCAGACATCTGCTCTGAACTGTTAAATTACTTCAGACTGTCATGTGAATGCAAGAAGGTCGTAAGTGCAATAGCTGCCATTTGTCAGAAATCGCCATCAAACATACTATTATGCCAACTTTTGTCAGTGGGCTATATTGAACTGGCTCTTCAGGCGACTCTAAGAACCATTTCAAGAGCCACTGACTTAAAGGTGCTTGTTCCGATCCATGTCTATTGTGTTCTCTACTTAATATGAAAGCTTGGCACTTGCACATACGCCCCATCAAACAAACCTGCGGTTTTGATGGTAGAAGCCATAATGCATATTGCAAAGCCCTATTCAATACTGTGCGAATATTGGTGGTTAACCACTAAAACGGCAGTTTTTCATTCATATCTTGGGAATGAAATGGATTTGAGGGCTCATATTTCAGGACGACAATGAGAAAAATACGGCCTTTCATCTGATATCAAAATCGATACTACTTCCGGGTAAATCAGGGGGGTCCCAAACACAATCGGAACACGCACCTTTAAGAAAGATAAACTCAATTTGGCAGCACAAAGATGCAGCACATGGCAGCTATTACACTTACGATCTTCTCGCATTCACATGGCGACTTGCAATTGGTTGCCTAATTCTGTCCGACTTCAAGAGGTACTTTACATATATGCTACATGCCATACACAATATTCCAAGTTTCACACTTTACTGCATGCTTTCTTCTAGAATCCACCACCACATACATTGTCAGTTTCAAATTTGTACCTTTTTTCTCATGCAAATGCAAAAATGCTTGCTTGTCTTGGTTTTCAATCCACCTTGTTAAAGCCAGACATATTATAAAGCCCTAGCTTGTTAAAGTCCTCAAATAACCAATTTAAAAACATAGAATAAAATGCATCTGGGGTTTATAATGCATGACAAACAAATCCACTGGACAATCATGCCACTGAGCCCCCTTTAGCAAAATGAAGCATCAAAGAAATTATAAGCAAAGTGAATGGATTTACTGGTAGATGGCCCATTTTTAGATGGATGGGGAAACAGGAAATCTTCCCTGCTTACCTTAATTGGGGGTTTTCTTGTGATGTGTGAAGCCAGGAAATTCATGGCGATTACACCTGGAATATCATGGTCCAACCTGTAACGTCCGAAGTGCTATCCGTATGTTGTAACACTGAAACATGTGTGAATTTTCGGGTATGTGCAATCACGAAACACTGTATTATTCGCCTTGTGTAAAAGGGAGGTTGACATGACCTTTACGTCACTTTATATATTTAAACATGTGAATTTATATCAACATTGCAGGTGCACGAACGATGTTGGTAAACTGCGTGAAAATGTTGGCGTGTATGGAGATTTGAGTCCAGGTTGGTATGGGTCAATTAGTTTATGGAACATGTTAAACCATGCTTTGGGCATAGAACGAATGAAGAACTAAATTTTGAAAAGGGTTTTTAGAGCATGATAAATTTGTAATAAGGAAAAAAGTAAACACGGACACAGCGCAATCCAATTAACTATCGTCTGTGGTTGAGGATAATATTACTCAACCACAGATTGTCTGTGTACCCACTTTCGCCTGTGCATTATGAGACAAGGCTAGGCTGACAAGGTAACCCTTATAACCGGCAATCCCGGGGTTTTTTTTTTTTGGGGGGGCAGGCCCAGCCTATCTGAAGTTTCCATTGCAACCTCTAAGTCTAACTAATAGATTAAAATTTTGCTCAGAAGTGGGAATCCAAACCTACAACCTTTCACAAGACGAGCACCTATACATGGCCTACCAGGCACTTGAGCTGACAGAGATTAATTTTTATTGTTATCTTACACACATTAACAGAATAAAGCGGCACACATACCATAAATTTCTTGATTGACAAAGTTACCTGGTCAGCCCATAGCGCTTCCGTTTTAGAAGTTCAAAACTGTTAGTTACGATTAGGCACTCACTAAAAAATATATGCTTATAAAAATAGCCTTTACTTTACTTTTAAGACATAGTCTGTTGCCAAATAAAAAGTAGAAAGAAATCTATTGAGTGTCTAATTATATTGAACCTACTACATGACAGACAACTATGATGCCTTTAAATCTCATAACTTTCTATTCAAAACCAGTAATATTTTAAAAGGCAGATAGCTTTTAAAGGGTTGTTCAAATTGCAATCATAGAGTGGAACATTTTTGCTAAGTTATGCACTCTCATAGTTAACCAATTTTAAGGCCCGCCACAAAAATTTAGACACACAGGCTGGTATTCTCAAAGGGCGTTTTTACTTTAGACCTCAGTTTAAACCAGGGTTAGTCCCTTCATGAGGCCCTCTTATCTTTTAACTACACAGCAAGTGTAAATGTAAATAGGCACGAAAATTTCCTCATGGCTGGGACTGTTTTAGAGCCATGTATGAGGAATTTTCTCACCTATTCACACTTTCAGAGTATATGAAAGAAAGGGTCCATTCATGAATAACTAACCCTGGTTTAACACTTGGTCTAGTTTAGACGTTTTGAGGATCCCAGCCTATAGGGGTGTAATGTGGAGCTGTTCAAAATGTGAAGAAACAAACTGCAAACTGTTCAAACTGTAAAAATTGTGAACAAATAATACCACTAAAACAATCCTGTGATGCAGTATCTTTTTTGTCAGTGATTGTGAATATTAAGTTATGGTCTAGAATGGGCTACACCCAAATAATACATACCGCCCAAGAGGTTTGCCAAGAGTTCACTCAAATCTCTACCGGGTGTGCATCAATAGGCTATCTTTTTGGGAATTCTATCCCCAGTAGAAGTATTAAAGGTAGATCATCGATAAAATGGTCTTACAGAAAAAATGACACCCCCCCCCCCCCCCCCCCCCCCCCCCTAAAATTAAATCCCTACATCAGATTAGTCAAACTTGACTATGGTTAGGATTGAACTTTCCTCCATATAATTTTGGAGTTTCAGACGTACGATTTGTTTAAGATTTTCTTTATTTTTTAAAAATTCCCAACTTTTTACATTAATATTTTTCCCAGACTAAACGGAGGTGCTTTAATGCTGAAACTCCAGCGGGGGGGATGTGTTTCTAAACAACATACCTAAATAAATCACATTGGTTTTTTTAATCAAGTGTTTAATTTCTCGGTAGAAAAATTATTTTTGGTAAAAATTAAGTTAGGGAAAAGTGTAAAACCCTGTTATTTTCAAATAGAAAGATTCTCACATTAGAAATAATTTTTTTTTCTAAATTTGATTTCCTTTCATATGACACCTTATTCATCTCCAAGGGAGTTGGTAGTTGCTTCTTTAGGACAATATTATGCAAGTGGATACGTCATATATTTTTAGAAACACTCAACCAAAAAAAGTGATGTTGTGACCACCTGTTCTTAATGATGACACACAGAAAAATAAAAAATTGTATGGATGTTGGATATTCTCTAACCATAAAAAAAACAAACACCCAATCTCTTAACTCCATCAATTACTGCCTAGAAATAATTGAAATAAAATGTGTAGTTTTTCACAAAATGGCTCCATGGTGGCCATTTTCTTATATTGCCAAAATCCGTCATGTACGAGTCTATGGGAATTTGAAACGCATGGCGAACATCCGAAATGCTTTTTGGAAAAATTGAAATTGGCAACAGTTCTTTCACCAATACCAACATTCATGATGATTTCAACATGATGTGGCACGAAGGCCGTAGCCGATAATCCTACTTAAGTGAAGGCTTCCACTACAGTGGGTGTGCAAATTGTGGTTACCCCAGCCAAGACCATCCATTTAAATCCATACTTACGCTTGCAAGAAAGGATCTTCACAAATTGCTAGAAGTCTGATTCATTTTTTCTTGACATTCCTCAAATTGTCTTATTTTTTCCACAAAATTCACAGTACTTTTTAATAATGCATGACAAATCTGTGTCAATATAAATCCCTGATAAACAGCAATCCTTATGTGTCTTTGCAATTATCTTCTTGATACTTTTAGATCACTCTCTCATATCAGGCACTTGATGACACGGGTCATATTCATATTCAGGATTGTTAACATTTCCTGAGGCTCTGTGGTTCCTTTAAGGCAAATCATTGTCAAGGGACATCAAAAATTAAAATTCTCAACTTCTTCAATATAATCTTAGCACGCCTTGGAGGGGCTCATAAAATGCAAGCAACTTCACACACAACTGCCAGCAGCATGCACTTTTGGTTGATACCTTCATTTAAATACAAACCAGTGTGAGGCTAATCATGGTGCTTTCAGCAGATCTATGCTATCCACAAGAAGTTTACTGTGAGGCCTCATGATCACAAATCAAATGAATACAATTTTTACATTAGATTGTTACAAACACTCTGAAAGTCATTACTTCAGTCAGGGAACGATGTTGATTCTGAACTGTACCAGTAGAACTGCAATACGAACTCAAAAAAGGGATGCATATGGCTGGCATCACAGCACATCAGAATTAAAGTCAGAGACAAGATTTAGCTGACTAATTGTGTGTACTGTGAGGTTTGATAATCAACACTGCACAGACTGGATTACATACTTGAAATGTAGAGTTGGACGAGGATGTTCGAACCAAAAATACCAATTTAAAGGCGCATCTACATGATTCCAGCCCCTTCGTTTATGCATTGTTCAAATATAGATATCCTTGAGACAAGATTATTCAAACTTTTGAGCTGATTCCCGGACTTTGGTTTTGAGTTATGAGCACATGCTCTTTCCCACGTCCCATAGACCATGTGATATAATTTCTGTCCATTTATGACAGAAATACAAAATTGAGAATAACTTACAGGAACATGGCTGAATTTGCACGTAAGATTTGGCACATATTTTTTTTTTTTTTTTTTTTTTTAATTTTCAAAAATTCACCTTTTTTTAGGTAGTTGGGGGACAAGGCTGTGGCTACGAAATGGCCCCTTTAAAATGTTTTTAAAAAGCTCCATTTAATTCAGGTTTTTCATGAACAAGAATAATTCACTTAAGTAAACTTTCTGCTTTACTTAACTTTGACATGCTTTTCACAATAGAAATTGCTCTGAACTTGTCAAACTACTTCAGTCTTGTCATGGTGAAGCAAAAAAATGTCGTAAGTGCAAAGTGCCAGTTGTCAGAATCGCAAACAAATATATTATTATTGCCACTCTTTGGTCAGTGGATATTGAAATGGTTCTTCAGGCGACCTAAGCACCATTTCAAGAGCCATGACTCAAGAAAGATAAACTCATTTGGCGCACAAGATGCAGCACATGGCAGCTATACACTTCCGATCTTCTCGCATTCACATGGCGACTTGAATTGGTGCCTAATTCTGTCGACTTAAAGAGGTACTTAAATATAGCAAATGCCATACACAATATTCCAAGTTTCACACTTTACTGCATGCTTCTTCTAGAATCCACCACCACATACATTGTCAGTTTCCAAATTTGACATTTTTGTCATGCAAAAATGGCAAAAAGCTTGCTTGTCTGGTTTTCAATCCACCTTGTTAAAGCAAGACATATTCTAAAGCCCTGCTTGTTAAAGTCCTCAAATAACCAATTTAAAAGAAACATAGAATAAAGCCATCTGGGGTTATATGCATGACAAACAAATCCATGGAACAATCATGCCATGATGCCCCCTTAAGCAAAATGAAGCATCAAAGAAATATAAGCAAATGAGGATTTACTGGTAGATGCGCCATTGTTAGATGGTGGGGAAACGGGAAATCTTCCCTGCTTACCTTAATTGGGGGTTTTCTTGTGATGTGTGAAGCCAGGAAATTCATGGCGATATCCTCGCAATTCATGAACTCGTCCACTTTGTCTCGGATGGCCTGTGGCATGGTGTAGCTGTATAGGTAGGCATAGTACTGTACAAAAGAGAAGGCATAAGGCATAACAATGAGAGAATCTTCTTAGCACAAAGTAGTGAGCCATGCTGAGTTCACAACAAAACTCGATGAAAGCTTACTCATATTGAAAATGCATAAGAGAAAATTCTATATTCAGCTGAAAATATCATTTCCGTTTACAAGCGATGTGCAAGCGTGTACCTAAAACTGTAAGATGTGTCTCCTGCCACGTTGCCATAGTGAAGAAAGGCAAGTCAGATTAACAAAGATAAAACAAAGGTGGTGCAGTATATGTGGTAGTAATGCACTTTGGATAAACTCACAAAATCTATTAGAATCTAAACTCAACATTTGAAAGTGAGAAAAAAGTATGTGTATGTGTGTGCATGTGTGCGAGATATGATTTAGCAAAATGTGCTGCAACTTGGGATGTAGTTATGCCCAAAACTGTTTCAATATTGTTCACAACCCCTTTGCTCTTAAAGAGACACGGCACATTTGAAAAAAAATAGTGTGCCCCCACCCCCACCCCCAAGATTTAAAAAAATTGATATATTTACATGGTTGTAAAGCTTTTATATACATTAGCTCTAACCTGAAATGATTAAGACCAAATCAGCATCCACACTAACAAAATCAAATTTGAGTCGACTTTTAAAGACCCATTCTATTTGCATCACATATGTGCTATTTGTGACTCACATCTGTCAAGATTTTCATACAAAACATTCCTGTGAGATCTTTATGCACATATGCATACATGCATGCATACACGTGCACACGCGCACACATACACATACACTTAAGCAAATTTGAGCCTATTTGTAAGTGGGTGAGAAAATTCACAGCACTAACTAGAGATTCAAATGTTTTCTTAAAGGTCCATGGCGCGATCGCGAATAGCCTCGTCCCCAGGACCCCAGATTTTACCGCAAGTGGTCAAAATTTTGATGCCGGAAGAAAGCTGCTTTTTTCTCATTTACTCTGAAATCTTAGCACTAAAAGATGTTTGGTTGGATGCTTTGAGTGAAAACGATTTTGGTCGACCAATATTAGTTTCGAACAGAATTCTACGGGGCTTACAAAATCACAATTTTAGCTCATATCAAAATGGATTGAAATATCGGCGTCCCCAAAATAACAGATTAGTGGTATATAGGGTCAAGATCGTCCAATCAAGAGAAAAATTTTATATCATGAAATCGGGCCATCCCCTTTAACAGATGCATAAAGAGTTTATAAGCATCACATTCCAATAACATGCTATAACCTTGCAAAAAATCTAATTTAAATATATTCCTAGGACATAATTGAATCTATATCAGGAGGATCTGACTTACATAAGAAACCACGTGGTAAATTATTTCACAAGCTAGGGACAGAACTATAGGGCCTGCTTATTGAAGTTCCATTCAATGTATAGTCTACAACGACAAGCAACAATTTTAATAGACATGTCAACACCTATGGATCAGTGTAGCCAGGGTGTTATGATGCAACTTTTGCCAACCAAGTGACAATAAACGAGTGTCCCATTTAACTGAATGTCAACTGTGTTGTAAATACTGCCAGTTGCCTAAACGGAACAAAAAAAAAGCTTGTCCGCCAAAGTAAAGGTATTTCAATCTATACAATATTAGCTGCAAAAGATGCATACACCAATACCGTCAATCCTTACGTTTTCTTAATTATTACTGCAAATGGGGCAAGCTTGCAAATTTGAACCTGCAAATGAAAAACAGTACACCCGCTAATCTCGCCTGTGACTTAGAGGCATTAATTAGTACATACAGGCAAGTCGGGGCAAATCTTGTTTTGCAAAATGTTGTTTTATCCTCTTGACTGTCCTAATTGATGTTGACAGAGTGATGAACAGTGACCACTAAAAGTATGTCTTGAGTCCAATGATACTCTCACAAAGCCCATGATGGTATGTGTGCGCTCAAAGGAAGGATGGACACCAAGCGAAAAACTAAGCTATTGCATCAACTTAGTTAACCATTTCACATTGGCAATATGAGGCTGGCTTATTTTGAAAAAAACTGGTGCGTGTTCAAAATGATATCAGGGGGGGGGGGGGTTCCCCAACCAAAAATTTTTTCAAAATGATAAAATGTTATTTCCTGGAGAGCCAACCTAAAAAATTTTCAAGGAGCAGGGCCACATTTCTCCAATGTTAGGTATTATTTATTTGAAAGTGAAAAATTAATCCTAAAATTCAAAGACATCTCCCCAAATTCAAAAATTGCCCGAGAAGGAGCTTTCCAAAATCACCATTTTCATCAAGCTTGTACTCCAATTCAGTCAGCAAACACGGCAACGAATGAACTCATTGACCACCAGTATTTATTTGACTTTTCCAGCACATAGCCAAAATGTGTGAATGCTCAGTACAGAAGCCTATAATATGGGATGTGACTGCAACGTGGGTAACAAATCAAATATCCTCGTTCAAGCTGAAACATTAGATATAAATGAGTAATTTCCCCCCATAAAATTTCCCAATTTTAAAAGGGCGGATGCCCATTATAATTAGGCTACATAAAAATTTCCATCTTGGAATGAATGAATGACCATTTGATTTACGAAGTTATTGTGATTTAGCCCCATAGAGTATGTTGTAAAATTAATATGGTTAACCAAAAATTAATTGCACTTTCCGGTCGTATCAAAACCAAGGCACTTTTAGTCCTGAAGAATAAGATTTCAACAAGCAATTAATGAGAAAGAAAATCACACAAAATGTTGACCACTTTGTTAAAATTTTGGTTCGGGGGGAATGATTAGCAATAGGACCATGGACCTTAAATTTTTGTTTGTTTTTGTCATCTGTTTGGTTGGAATGACTGCTGAATTTTACATGTATAATTGAAAACACAGAATTAGAGTGAAATTAGTAAATTTATTGATCCCAAATAAATGAGTCCACAAATATATTGGGCCACTTCAACACTGGCAGAGCATATTTGAGGCTCCCAGATTAGATGGCATAGCCTTTACTTCTTCAAGTAGGCAAAAAGTAAACATTGTTGGCAAAAAGGTTAACAAGTGCTAATCAGGTTTCCAACCTATATAGTCCATGTCTCTTCCTTTCGGTTTAGTACACCACTAATACGTGCCAGGGACAAACTGTTTTCAAACCTGTGTACGGCCGGAAAAGGTAACTCAGCCATGAAATTAATCTTGTAAAATGCTTCGCTTCGCTTTGCACAACACTCTGCAGACCGTATGTAAACTCTTCTTTTCTAAAACAACATATAAATGGAAAACGACATGTAAATGATATGGCTCCATCAAACTACATTGAGAAATGTAGCCAGTCGTTTGATGCACACCAGGGTTGTGGTACTATGTTTAATTTTTCACATTTTTAAATGCGACAAAAATACTCTGGAAAATCAATGTTCGCATTGGAATCATCTGCACAATAAATTATTGGTGAAACCAAGCACCTTGTAACCATCATGGATTTGTATCCACTGTGAGGCTGAGCAATCACGCCAACTCTATTCCATTGTTTTTAAAATAGAAACCTGGTTAAGGAGGACTACTCTTGTTGTCCCTATATGTGACAATTTTAGAGGGAAAAGAGTAGTTATTGTTACTTATGGTTTATTGTATCATATAAAAGGTCCCTCTGAAGATCCGTACAAAGTACTGAAGAGGGGTACTGGTTAACGAAGAATTAAATAAATAAACTTACCAGATTGGCGAACCTCTTCAGCAGAAAATTAATTGAATATATACCTGTAATTTTTTGTTGGCCAAGTCTTGTTTACTAGTGCCACCACCCCACCCCCCACCCCCCTCCCCCCCCTCCCCCCCCCCCACCCCCCCCCCCCCCCCCGCCCCCCCCCCCCTCCCCCCCCCCCCCCCCCCCCCCCCCCCCCCCCCCCCCCGGTGTGTGTGACCTTAGACCTATGTGTGTGACCTTGCAGACTCAAATTTGTTCGTGCTCAGGTCAGCGATTGCTTTTACAAAATTGACCTCTAAGAGGACCTTTGACTTTTGGGTCACTCCGAAACCCTGCAAACAAAGGTTCGACTGACCTCCCCCACCTTTGCACATTCAGCTCCAGATGTCGGGCATAAACGAAACGCATAGCCGGACAGACAGACAGACAGATGTAATTTTTTAGTAGTATGATATATGAGTAGTATCTAAATCATACAAAGCTTACACGCTTCTTATAGGTATTTTTTAATCTTTGAACAGTGCTCTTTAATTCCAAATCACTCAGTTCAATTTTGGACACTCATAGCTTTAGCCTGTTACCTACATTTCCCAGAGCTTGATGTGAAAACATGATTGCCTTTCATATATCCATTAGCAGCACCTTACATTAAAACCCATACAATGGCTTCAGTTAAATTTCAGTCATTCGGAGCAGTATCGCTCATTATGTTAATTGTATAGTACAATGACCAATATGTTGGTATTCACATGGATAGTAATCTCCAAAAAGTACTCTGCGGAGCTAGGGGATACAGACCTAGACACATTTCCTATTACCACAGTAAATGGTTGATTTTCTGTGAAATTCCGAGACTGACTTATATGGTAGTTTTGTCACCCTTATCACTACAGTCACCTTTAAAGCAATAATAGCACATTTTTTGAAAAGCACCCCAATTGTTTAAAAATGTTGAGATTTTTACACAGTTGCATTGGTAACTGGCTAGTAAACTATACCTGTGAATGGTTAAGCTCGAAAATGTCTATGTGTCGCAAAGGAAGGGATTTTGTAATTAGAATAATTAATATCGGAGATCTCCAATAATAATTCAACGGCTGCTGGAAACAGCCTTCCAATATGAGATAGCCGGGAAATAGCGCCATGTACATGTCTATGCTCATCCATTAGTTGTTTTATTGGTTCAAGCAAGTCAAGTTAGAGGTCATTTTCTTGAGATGGCACTATTTCATCATTCCAGCTCTGCCGTTAAGTACAATCTGGGATCCCAATTCTAATTACAAAATCGCTTATTTTATGATAAATACGTATTTTTGAGCATTCTCGTTCGTAGGTGTAGTTTCCTAGGCAATTACCAACATAAGTGTGCAAAAATATCAAATTTTGAAAATTGGGGGCGTTCTTCAAAAAATGTGCTGTTATTGCTTTAAGTAGCACTTATCACATATTGTGCGCATCCACACAAAATCCTAAAATGGGCAGAAACACCTGAAAAACAAGTGTCAAATCAGGCAAGACCACCTAAAATTAGCCTGAAAATAAATGAAATGCACATATTTGGCCAACAAAAAATAATCTCCTCTTCAGGTTTTAATATGAAAATTCTCAAATCGGTGCCATGCGTGTTCAATAGGGTCCAAGAGCATCACACAAAACTATGAGCTAATACTAAATTCACAGAGTGGCTATAGATTGATCACCTGGGCACTTCCAATGAATTGTGATTTTGATTGGCTACTTAAATCATATAACCCTAAGAATAACCAATCACAGACATGGTAAGAAAAGCTTATGAATGAGCCAATCAGACATACTGTAAGAAAGGTGGTAGACCTCAGGGCATTAAAGGTCCATGGACACGGCTGAGTAGACTTTTCTTAATTTCTTACATTTTCGTACCTCAACAGTATCCTGATCACATCGCAACACAGATTTTAAAAGTAAACATCGGAAAAGTGTTAAATTTCAAGGACAAAAATACCCCACGGACAGGCCCTTCTGCTGTTTTCGCGAACGCGTCTCAAGATGCTGGAGTTGGATTTGACCCCGTTAATGACGTCAGAGTAGCAAGTTGTAAACAAAGCTCACACGTGGGCTAACCGCACACATCGTCACACGTGCACAGTGCCGTGCATAACAGCAGGACCAATAGGACATCGACACCATGCGTTACTTCATGACACATTGCTTGACGACGAAAAAACAGCCGTCAACAATACAGCGTATTATTATCGTAATTTTAAGGCACCAAATCAAGAAAAATTATGCCATACAACACATACCACCCATACCGCGAGAAGTCAACTGTGTACGTATACATGCAAGAAAACTGGG
>JAMKCH010036982.1:0-21365 GCA_023653785.1 Ophioderma brevispina
TTATTCAATTTACACTGATTTTATTGCAAACGACATACAAACTGGGGTGTCCAAGTGAATATTGACTTTTACCCCTGAACTTTTGTGGCCGACCCATTCACGAACTATGGTTGATTTCAAAAGCATGTTACGGACAATTATTGATTCGTGATCCTCGCTTTGATTTCAGGTGTTATGCGCGTGCATTAATGCAAGGGCATTTAAATGAATCTTTGAAATACTTGTACTTTTAATTAATAGAGGTCCTTCCTGTTGTATTCAATTGGTTGAGAACAAAAGAATCACATGCTCTCCTGCATGCCGCCATTCAAATGAATCCCGTTTGGAACCTTGGAATACTCGCTTGGCAAAATTCGCTGCAAATAACAAGGGTTCGGATTTGTGTGTTTAAACACCGTTGGCTTTATTCATTTCATACCAGTCAAAGGTGGCGTACAATAAGCCCTCATGATCGTGAATCATATCCTCCGACGACAAATGTTACTAAACGCTACTACGTGGAGTCCAATTGAACCTTCCTCCGCAAAACGTAATTACCAATGGTACCAACCTTTATTAGCTCATTTTAAAAACGAGGGTGAACTACCCAAATTTCAATCGATTTGAAGGTATAAAATGTCTCATTCCTTTTGTCATTAAAAAACGTCTTGGGTCCCAAAGATACCCAACAACTTCTTTTTCGTGTTATTTCGAAAACGTATATTTTTTGGAAAACATTAATTTAAAACCGACATCTAAGTTATTGAACAGACAGTAGTCCAAATTTCCCTTGTTTCCGTATGACTCGTTAATCTTTTTTAAATGCTCTGCAGGTTAAACGCTAGCCCCGATTTACTTCAAACTTGATATGATGATAGAGTGAGGTGCCGCAACATTATGGTAGCTTTTTTGGCTGCATTCTTTGGGCATATGCATAATTTTAATTAGCTTATTTCACATTTTTTTCAGACATTTCGGGTCAAAACTTTTTGAAATTCCTGCTGGCTAAACCCTAATCCCCGATTAACTACTCACCCTTGGTAGGGGGATAGAGTGAGGTGCCAAAATATTATAGGTTAGCTCTTTGGCTGCATTATTTTGCATAGTCATGAATCTTTAATAAATTCGCTTATTTTGGCTGGTCAAAACGATAACCCTTCCCGAAGGCTTGTGTGCATCAATTCTCTGGAGTTTCCGTAAGGCGTAGAATGATGTAACTGGGTGGAAGGAGCGGTTAAAGAGTTTCTCGACCTGATTAGAATTTTTTTTGGACATATTTTGGGCAAATTATATATGCAATGAAGCTATTAAAATATGCCAAAATCCCGCATAATTGCCCTATATTTTGAAACGTGTACATTGATTATGCAAAATTCCTTCACTGCACTAAAACCCCATTCTGGTGCTCTTCTTGCCATTTTAAGTTCCTGATACAGGCACTTAGTATGCAAATGAGCTACTTAAATATGTCATAATGCTGTACACTACAAATGGTACTCGGATATGCAAAATTCGCTTTGCTACTGAAAAACATACCATCTGTGTTTGAATCAGATAAGGGGGAAGGGTGGGGTGTTGTGGAGGGGGAAGGGTGGGGGGTTGGGGAGGGGGAAGGGTGGGGTGTTTGTTGGATAGGTCAGGTGGGGGTGTTGGGGTGTAGGCAGGGTGGTGTTTTTGGGGAGGAGTCAGGGTGGTGTTGGGGAAGGGGTGGGTGTTAGTGCGAGGTGGGGTGCGTCTCGGGGAGTGGGGTGGGGTGCGTCAGAGGAACGGGTGCATCAGTAGGGTTCGGGGTGCAGTCAGTAGGGTTTTTTGGTGTACGTCTGTGTGTGGTTGTGTCCTATGTAGGTTGCTTCGTGTGACGGGTGTGCGTCGCGAGGGGAAGGGTTACCTCATGGGACCTTGGTGACCTTTTGTGTACCTTGGTGACTTTGTGGTAACCTTGGTGACTTTTGTGACCTTTGTGACCCCATGGCGACCTTGGTGACCTCAGTGACCATCGTGACCTCAGGTGACCATGGTGACCTCATGGACCATGTGACGCTCATGTGACCATGTGACCTCATGTGGACCATGGTGACCTCATGTGACCATGGTGACTCTCATATGACCATGGTGACCTCATGTGACATGGTGACCTCATGTGACATGGTACCTCATGTGACCCCATGTGGACCTTGGTGACCAATGTGACCTTGGGTGTGACCCAAGTGACCTGGGGACCCCATGACCTTGGTGACCCCATGTGACCGTGACCCCATTCACATACCGCAACGGCAGTCGACACTAGCGTGCCAACGGCCGCTATGTATTTTTCATACAATTTGGTTACAAGCGTGTTTTAAAAGCTCTGCTGGCTGAACACTATGCCCGATTTCAAACGTGTCATTTTGTATAACCTTCTCCTCGCAGTTCATTGTGTGTTTTTCTCTTTCTACTGATCATTTGCTAAACTTCAGTCATAAAGCAAGTGATCGCGCAACCAGCGACACATGTGGCCTTGTTGGTGTATGGGTCACTAATATCCCTGAAAAAGCTTATTTGTAAAATTTCAAAATTTTGAGTTTAATCTGACTGTTATTTTGGTGTTATCACAAATGTTTTATATCATTTTGCCTTATACCCACTGTGATTGTAATTTCTGCCACAAAATACAAAATTACGGAAATTCATCAGGACAGATCGAATTTGCACATAAGACTAGGCACTCAACTAACTTAGCCCAATGGTGCAGATGATTTAAAAATCTCAACTTTTTTGCAAGTCTGGGACACGAGGCTGTGGATCACAAATGCCCCTTAAGATTATGGTCAATTCATGCATTTTGTATCAATGCACACTATACGCTATTTACAATAACTGAACCCCTTTTCCTTCTATCGATCACACAGACTCTTCATTGAGCTGTGTCTAAGCATATATCTCACTACCTACGGGCCGCTGCATGTTAATCCAAACCATTGTAACTGCATGGGGGAAAAAAAAAACGTGATGTCAAACCCCTGCTGTAAAAAATGGGACATCAAGACTAACCACTGACAGCTTACCATATTGCGACATAGCAACATTATCATTTTGTTTGTGATCTATAGATGAAACGCATTCTTTTTGCTTTTATATCTGTGACACCATTGTCTCGTAATCATCAAATAATTGATTATTTTACACCATGAAAATTTCAGAAAGTCCAAGACTGATCTTTGTCATTATAATATCGAATTCATTTTCAGTGATGGTAAAGGTCAACCTGGCCCTGTCTCCCTGCATTACAATACAAAAATCAAGTACAATTTCATCAAGGTAAAGTGACAGGAGGAGATCTTTTAGGATACGAATTTCTTCCAAATGTCACTAGATCGGTTGTAAACCACCGACCGAGAACGTTTCGATTGTTTATTGACAAACAGGGCAAAAGAAACCGCAAACATTGTTTTGAACTTGCCTCTATCGTAGATCGTTCCCCTTAGAAGGCCATGCTTTGACTTTCTGTCTGTCACGACAGAAGCTACTAAATCATCTCTATTACAATAAAGACGGCGTAATTCGGCTTATTCACTTCAGTGTGATCTAATAATTGTAAGCATGTCCAATTGTAAAAAAATGGGGTCGAAATTGGGGCGCTCTTTCTGGAAATCTCCTCATGTCTCTTTAACAACTTTTTCATGTACATCACAAACACATAAATCGTTGTAATGCTCTTGTATACTCCATTTCTCCATCTCTGTAAGTGATGTCATAACCTTGACCCCCCTCTTAAGCTTAGGCAAGATTGCATTCTTTTTGGCGCATGTAAAAATCATGTCGCTTAACGGAGCCTGCACCAGTGGCTCTCCCCATAGGAACACACCATTTTCATATCTCGTTTCGGTTACACTAGACAACTCCTGCAATATTTGAGGCATCGTGTTTGTGTTCAAAATAAGTAGCCTCTTTTTCTGAAGATTTTAAAAATTTGCGTGTATATGGTTTGACGCACCTATTGATTCACATTATTTTCACATTAAAACTGCAATAGTAATAGACACCCCTACACTCATGTCTAGACTACCACCCTGCACATCCGTTGCCGTATCTGGGTTTTTGAAATGAAACATGATTTTGTTTCTCATGTTATACATGTTATATCGTCCATGTGGGATTTCATACGATTTGTAGTCCCGTTATGAAGAAATACTGAATCTGTCTAAAGCCTTGCACTTTTTAGCGGACTTGCGTTATTACATAAAACGTGGATAAATTAGTGGTGCGCCCCCTTAAGTCACGACGCAGTGTTTGATTGGCCTGCTAACATCACTGCACAGAGGGAGTGAAAGGAGTATAGTAAATACAAATATTATGCTATGAAGGTCTGGTGAAACTATAGGCCAAGGTGATCTCAGAACCCATACTATGCCCCTAGGCGTAAGCCGAGGGTCATAGTATGGTTTTCCAGATCACCGAGGGCCTATAGTTTCACAACCATGCTCCGAATAAAAGCAGTCAATATTTGTTTTATATACCGAAATATAGATTCTTTTCATCTGATTTCAATTCAAAAAACATTCTAAGCCAGGGATCAACACAGGCCTATATCATCATGAGCATGATCTGTCGTTGGGGTCCACGGTCATATATAGGGAAGAAAAATTACTTTTCCTCAAATTAAAGGCCGACTCAGAGATTTCTGAGATGGCGCCCTCACTTTTCCAACAAATCATTTTTTTGCATGTACACTAAAGGCTGTCCATATACCATCACTGTGTGAATTGCTAGCTTAATCGAATCTTCAATATACGAAAATTAGCAATTTGTTATAAATTCGCGATCCGGAATTTGTTATACACAGGTATCCTATGGGACGTAATACTACACATAAGTTTATGCACAAACGAAAATCCGATTCATCGCAACTTCGGATGGTGCATTTAGGTTACTATCTTTAGTTCTATTGACTATTTTCATTATTTACACAAAAAATAATATTTCGAAATCTCTGAGTCAGACTTTAAGCTGCAGATAGATGATTTGGACACAACAAACTAAGGGAGCTATGAAGTGAATGCTAAGAGGAAACCTTGAGTCCAAGTATTTAACTCTATATTTGTTGAGGACCCACTCAGGATCGCCTGTGGCTATCCTGTAGCTGGGTCCCTCGACAGATCGCCATGTGTAGGCCATTGCATGGGCATGGCATGCATTCATGGTTTAACAATTTTCTGTACCTAGGTGCAAAACTTGTGAAGAATTAACAACCTTTCTTGTGTGTTGAGGAAATTTGATTGTTTGAACCAAACGGATCGCCTTAAGCGATTTGCAGATTGCCATTTTTTCGGCAAGATGCGTACAATTTCCTTGCATTTCATTGACGCTCTATGATCGGAGGTTCCGAATTCGGCAGTTTACATGGCCTGCAGATTCCCGTGTCATCGATATCAAATTATAATCCTCGATACTTCACGGTGTACTTTAACTGCCGTTTGGTATCGCCTTTGAAGCGCATGCTCTGATTCCTTTCAGAGCTTCATCTACAAGCTCAACGCATGATACTGATGGTCGTGATGGTGTTTATTCATCTCTTACACCAGCTTCCATATGTACACTCATAATTCGGATGAATAGTTCGTACGACAGTCCTTACGCTGGGAAAGGTTCACCGGGCATAGTTCATGAACTATTGCCCGCGCTTCCAGGGCATAGTTCATTTTTGGTTCAATTCTTGAAGCTAGTTGAATTTATGCCTCCACCTGTAAAGGGAGTAGCAGCGATTTGCGAATCGGGAACAATAAAAAAAACTCATCAAAAGTCATATTGTTTATATATTTGTACTGTACATAGATATGCGAACATAACCTGGCAGTGGTTGGCTTGAAAATCCCGTATAAAACAGGCATTACTTTTATCTGATTCGGCTGTACTTTCTTACGTCGTATCAAATTCCACTTGAGATCAAAAAGACTTTCCCGATGAATATACAGATTTTCAGCGTGATATTATTGTGCACCATGATCAATAACGTTTGACCTGTAAAACACAAACTTATTGATCTTTGTTTATTCTGTACTGGTGTTACACCAGCAATCAGCTGTTTAGTGCAGATTTTGAGACGCGTAGCTGTATGTCTATTTACGGAGATGGTATGACAAATTTCCTCAAATACGTCATTTTTTCCTATTTGGTGTTTTTTTCACTATATTAAGCATTTATATTGAACTTGTACACACTTATCCCTGATTTTATAAGTTAAACCGGCAGTTCCACATTTTTTTGATTCTCTCTCATTATCGGCTGCTAATCCCTTAACCAATCAGATGACAGGGATCGAGTATGAGGTATATAATATATACTCTCTGTGATCCTAAAGTCTGTTCAGTCTTTTCCTTGTAACTGGTGTAATTTTCCTGGTGATAAATCTCAATTATCTTTTCCATCTGATGTGCATGTGTGGTCCGCACCATTACTAATAGCAGCAGGTAAGGTACATTTTATGAGAGTTTCCGTTACCTGACCATCTGCACACTTTTGCTGTCTCATGAATCTAAAGCACTTTTGTTATTTGTGTGGGTTAGGTATATTAGTAATGGGTAGGGTGAGATTTTGTTCGGTGGCTTTGGATTATATTTATTCCGTGAAGTTTCCGAATTTCATAATGTGTCAGATGGGTCTGTTACGGAAACTCCCCTATTTCACCAGTGACGAATTAAGCAATCACTACATTTCTGGTGTATGTTGACCTGTAAGCAACCATCATTGGCTGTGATTGGATAAGAGCATCGTCTTGATTCAAAAAACGCTCGCTTATTACTGTATTCTACATTGGCTGATAAATTAAAGCAAAGTATAACCTGAACTACCTTGTTTGTAGTGAAAGGTAAATGGAATCTTTTTAACACATTTAATATATTTTTAAAACATGCCCAGCCCAAACTCTCTATTCAATGATCACGCCATGTGACAGACACTGAGCATTGGCGTTGCCAGGTGGGGCAAAGGGGGGAAGAGTGCCCCCTCTGAAATAAAACACGGATTGCCTGTTAAATCAGCCCCTGTTCGGATTCTTTTGCCCAGGGCATGAATTTTTGCTTGTGATTGGGGACATTTGTTGTTTGCTATCTACCTGAATTGCCCCCTCGAACCACCGGGCTGGCTACGCGCCTGGACACTAGGCTAATTTGAACCACCTAATTCTGTCCCATTATAGAGGGGAGCAATTCAAGATGTCTGTAGAATTCTAACAGCTTTACCGTATCTACGACTAATCTGACGAAGTAAATTATGGTAGACTGGCTTTCGCAATAATTTATATGACGGCCATTGTGCTATGATTTTTGAAGTAGGGCACATATGGGGGCACAGTACAAATGGTCTGCCTATTGAAACCCATGCTTTATGCGCTTAGATATTGTTAAGTCAAATTAATTGACTAATGGTGTCGTGAAATGATTTTTTTTTTAATCTTTGTATGTATACATCATTGTGTAGACACTACATGACACTATTTGGGGTTGATTTGTCGTTAAACGTTAATACCTTCCTTCCTTCTTTTTGTATCCGTCATATCTTTGCCCCCGCCTTACCAATCAATAAATTTGCAGGAAGAATTTGATTATGCCCTTTTTAACATATCTTTCTTTGACCTACCTCGACATGTAATTTTGTTTTTGCAATTAATTTTGAAATACCCCTGTTTTTCTAGCCTCCCGAAGCCCCGCATTAATCCCGAGTTCACTTATGTTCGCCGTATCAGACGCCAAGACACTTTCTTCTTCATCCATTTTTTTAAAATAAGTTAAATTGAATGAATAACCTCATGAATTGACAACCGAAAAGCAAATCTCTCTAGGACCAATACCCGCCACAAACTACAACAAATTACTCTCAAATTGCAACTTTTTCAGGGCAAGGGATTTTGTACTGTGCTCGCCATTTCTACAACTGTAAAACACTGTAACTTAACAGTGTATAATAGCAACAACCTGACCATGATTTAGTGCATCTGGAACTAATTCTTCAGAGTCAATTACACAGTAAATATTTGATTGCATGCTGTTCAAGTATCACTGGCCTACTCCCAATAGGAGGAGCACAGCACACTGGTTAAGGCCTTTGCCTTCGGTGGCAGAAGGGCTGAGGGGTCAAAATCTCGTGGGACCAGAAAACAAATCGTTCATTCCACTCTCCCCATAGTTACATCTGAATGACACAGTGGCAGAGGATCCATGACACAGACCTGTCCTGTATACTCTGGCGTGCTATCTGTGGGCCCAGTTATCAGCATACTCCCCTTTGATTATAAAGCAAGATTGCTGCCAAAAAAAAAAATCCAAAACTACAGCACTAATTTTGTTAGACCCACGCGTATTCGGGGTCTATAGTCCTGGGGTTTTGAAGCCAATGTTTTGTTAACTGCGTGTATATCTTATATCGTATTGTTTGAATTTGCATGTGTGTTTTTGATGTATGTGGGAAAATAATGGAGCGTTTTCTTTTGGTGACATAGGTGTGGTAAGCCAATTTAGGGTCTAACAAACACATTGCTTGAATTTGGTTTTTGATGTGTAAAAAAATACAGCTCCTTTTGGATGTGTGCATTGTAAATGTCCATGGAAGCAGTTGGGAATATCAAAAAGTCAATCACTAGCCTCTGGCAGGCCTTCCCTTATCACTGTCCCTTAGTTGTGTCAATCAATGTGCTTGCAGTTGTGTTTGTTTACACTAATAGGGTCACTTACCTGCAAGGACATATTCCAGGAAGTATGACAGGAATGTATTTTTTGCCCATTTGAAAGAAATCACCCCCAGTTCATGTTGACCTCAAATCCTTGTACTACACTACATTTTCTATTTTGCAAAGCATATTTTATGTCCATCTTGAATCTTATTTGTTCCAAAAAGTCTGCCAAACAATACACTTTTGCTTCGGTGTCTCATGCATGGCGTCTCCAAGAATCATTCCAGTCCACCAATACACGTGGGTCTTATGCATCATTGATGCTCTCGTTTTATTTTTTCACTACAAATTGTTTTCTGTTTTGTCAGATTAAAACAGCTCAATCCTCAACCTTTATTGTCTTTATTTAGACCTGATTGAGGATTAAAGTTTCAGTTTTTCATATTTTAGTTTGTTAGGGAAAGGGCCCAAGACTTTCATTTTGAGATCAGTGTTAGCTGTTGTTAAAAGTTTTCAAACTACTGACTAATTGCAGTGTGTGCATTGTGATTTTTGGCAAACATGTCAAATGTATGCAATGCACTGCGCTGCAGTGCAGTGGAAGTAGGAACAGACTTTATTCTGCGATTTAGTATATGAGAGGTGCTGTCCACCATTCGTCTTACTGCTCATCACAACATTTACCATATTTCCGATATTTTAATATTCTTTGTATATAATTACTTGTTTTTGTAAATTTTGTTATTTTCAGATTGTTGTTCTATAGATTTTTGTTTTTGTTTTTTGTTTTGCTTTTGTTTTGTCTTAACCCATGAGCTTGCTCGAGCAGACTAAGAAACATCTTCTGTATGTGTATGTATTATGTCCGGTTATTTTGCTTAGTTTTGTAATTTGGTTAGATAATTTATCACCTGTTACAGCACACTCTAAGGGTAGGTTGTCCGCTAAGGAGCCTTCAAGAGCCATTGATCAAGACTGGCTAATAGTATGTTTGATGGGAATTTCAAATGGCAGCTAGTGCACTAACAACCTTGTGAACTCACACTAAAGTTATGGATTGCATAATTCTTTTTTTTTGTCCCAATCATTGCAGGTTTTGCAGCTGTTAAAATGACTTTTTTGTGAGACCTTTTAGTGTTGAATACTGAGGGGCCAAAAAGCTAAAAATGTAGCTTACAAACCGTGTGACATTTGTGTGTGCGTCATTTGTCCTAGACTTGTTGGGTAATTTGGCCTTGGTATAACATGAAATACGCGTATCTGTCGTCCAATTCCCATCAACCATACCACTCCCAGTTGATCAGGGTTCTGATAATGTATGTAAGGGTCCTAAATCGCGGACTGTATCAAGGCAGACGGCGAACATCTTGGGAACAGGAAATTACTAGTATTATAAAATATATGCCTACTGGTTTCAGATGATTATGTTAAGTATATTTGTATTCACCTTAAAGAACGTGTTTTCATGTTGGAAACAAGTACTTGTCACTGGATTCAGTGTTACACTATTGATAGTGCATGGACTTATTGTAAGTTGGATTAAAGCTTGAGTGATTCAATAATAGACTTAGTACCTCTCTGATACCGTCGTACTGTTACACACACTGAACTTAACAAGAAATGAATAAAATAGGGAGCAGAAACAATAGTTTCCATTTTTACATAAATCATTGCAGGGGTGCCTCGGCTTGAAACTAGCATTACCATAACAGTGCTATACTACTGTAGGTTTGCCCATTTGACTCGTCAGTGATAATCTGACATGGGAATCGGTTGATTCTCGCAAATCTCTATGATGAGAATCAACATTGATTCTCGCAAGCCGGGACAAAATTGCACCCCTGTGCATATATATTTAATTTTAAATATTGTATGTTGTTTGATTGTATTTTATATTGCTGAGAGGGCCCTTGTGAAAAGCAGTGCTTCGTTCACTGAACTTGGCTACCCTCTATAAATAAATAAATAAATAAATAAATATATCATGCTCAATCTACAATACGCTGTTGGACATGTATCTGGCAATCAGACTTAATGCGCTCACGATTACAGCTGCAACTGGCCTTGTTATGCATATTTTTGCAAAAGCGATTACATAACTCTCTACATCTAGTTGGACAAAGTACTATCTGTATAAGATTGCTAACAGGACGATTTGCGATATCTTACAGGAAACAGCTAATGCTGAGTCAGAAGCAAAGGCTGGTGATGAAGTCGCAAGGTTAAGAAAATTAGAAAGACACTTCAGGAATGAGGTATTAAGGTGAGTGTAACAACAGAAAGACACTTCAGAAATGAGGTTTTAAGGTGGGTCTTCGCAGCTGTTTGAAAGTCTCATTTATTATTAAAAAACGAAAATAAAACAAAAAATATCAATGGCGACACACTTTTGACAACTAATTTGGAGTATTTATTCTACATTCTCAGTGTGTTAATTTGATGAAATTTCATTGCGGGCAAATGATTTTTCATTAAAATATAGTTGTATACATCTTTCTATGGGAAACAGGCATATAGAGGGCACTATAACATAGATATTATGACCTTTGTAGGCCTATATGGCAAGATTCTGGATTTTTCTAATTTTTGCAGAGGTAATAGCTCTTGCATGTCCCTTTACTTATATCAGTTGTCAAAATTGTGTCGCCGTTGCTTGAAATTGCTCAAAAAATAAAAGAGACAATTTGCATGGGGTCAAACAGTTGTCTTGAGTGTAACATTGAAGTAATGTTCAAATTTCAGATCAAAAATTTGTGAATGTAAAAAGGTCAAGCTGGTGGGAGTCAGCAATCACAAGACTTAATGGAATGGTCAGGTTGATTCTATGCACAGCAATGTGTTAACAAATTCTGTATAATTGATTAATAAATTTAAGAATGCTGATTGGTTATAAGTGTGTCACATGATTCAAAATATTTCCACTATTTGGTGAGGAAATGAATTAGGTACTCTTTCTGTCTGTCAAGCTGTAAATAGTATAATCATATTTACGTCTTGTGCATCGTGCATGTGTGTAAACACACTATCAACACATATTACACTCGCAACAGATATTAGGCAAAAAAAGTTTGTCTTAGAAGAAATATGAAAAATGCAAATTTATGCAAAATGTATTGTTTTTAGAAAAATGCTAATGCGAAATGCAGGATTAAAAAAAATATTGCATTTTTGACCCACTTCAATTTTTTTCAGGTGCTTTGCGGACAAATTTTAATTTTTTTCTTAAATAAAAAAAATCTTTTAAGTGAGCAAAAACCTAAAAAAATAATGCGCTAAAAGACCCATTTTAAACAAAATGCACACACTCTTCTGAGACACTTGTTTTTTTTGTTTTGTTTTTTTTTTTGCCTTACACTTTGGGACTCACTCTTGTCCTAAAATCTGTCTACATTGATTGAGTCTCTATAAGGTTTTTATAGATGAAAATTTTTAATTAGAATGAGAAATTTATGAAGTATACAAAACAAGTATATGCTGCTACTAGTCAAGTCTCTGGTTTAAACTCTGCTGAATACCCATGATAAAAGGGCGTAACTGACATTTTGATTATTTTGAGATAAGTGTCAATTTGCTCTGCTGGGCCTACATATTTTTAAGGTTTGACTCTCGTATGTGCTTTTTCAGTTTTAATGGGTAGGTACGTATAAACAATCTGGAGCTGTTATGGGTAATAACTCAATTTTGACAAAATTGTCAGTTATGCTCTTTTGTCATGGGGCAGCAGTGTGGTTCCTGGTAGACGTATAACATGAAGAAGCGAATCATATGTATTATGGAATAGCCCAAGTCCGTAACCGATTTCTCTCACAGCCAGTGCACCGTGGTTGTTGTTGCGCAAGCACTCGCGCGTCATCACAGTTTTGTAAGAACACACATAAGGGGGGGGGGAATTCAGTTCTTAAGGTCCCCTTTTGCCTCAGAATCTTAATTTTGGCCAAATCTTAGCTCCTAACCCTGCATCAGTTCACAAGCCCCCAAGTTCAGAATTTGGGGCCGCACCTGAAAAAAAAAGTTGGTGATGTTATTTTAGCATAACCTTTTGTTTGGTTGATTCCCACATCGCGCGTCACGTGCAAACGTGTGGCCACTGTTGCAAGGGCCGCATCAATTTTCAGGAAAATTATGATATGCCCACTTACATCCCTGAAAGATTCTTTGCTGAGATTTGAACCAGGAGCTGAATTGCACAAAGCAAGAGGAAGAACCCTATGTAACAAAGACAGTTTTAATGTGTGTGAATTTTGTGACATACTTCTGTGAATTGTTTGTCTAACTTCAGATTAAAGAGAGAAATTGCCAGATCAACCAAGATGTGGGAAAAGAAGTTTGCCATTATGCAGAAAAGGTAAATGTAATTAAAGGTGCAACAAGAGATTTCCAGGTAAAAAACAATTGTATCATGGATATCCATAAATTGTATCACGGACAGTGACTCAATAGATTCTTACTTGGTATTTGGCTAGAGAAATATGAAGGCAAACTAAAATTGTCTAGGTTTCCTATAAAACATATGCTGAATTTTTGTATTGCTCAGTATAAATTAGAATTGTCGAATAGTTGTAATCAAGAAAACATTGTAAGCTAACTTTTGTCAGGGTGAGATATGTTTGAAGATACATCATAAACAACTGTAGACAAATATGGCTTTTATTTTGAAGGGACATCTGATGTCAAATCTCTTGTTGTACACTCCTGTTTAAGAGTACACAGAGCAATTGTTGAATGTTTTCTGTACCCAAACCATATTTAGGCTATATTGGATACTCAGCTGGTCTAAGCACATCCAGAAATATTTTTTTTTTTTATATTGGGAAATTCAAAATCCAATGGATATCATCAATGTAAACCATTTTTAACCCTGAGTTGATAATTTTCATTTCACTGCAGTTGCAAGAACAACCATTATGCTATAAGTTACATCACAATTCCTTTCTGAAATAGGCATCTACATACGTGTGTGGAGTTGCTGCGTGTAACCGCTCTATGTATTCCTTTACGCGTTGTCATGTTCTGTCTGGCGGGAATGCTGGCGGAGTCCTTAGACGCAGAGAAAAGGAATTACAACGGATATGTACTTTCTGCATTATGCATGATTTCTAACACACTTGTAATGTTCTTGCAATTTCATTGGTTTATTTTCCATGTTTTATATGGCAATAGATCAAATTTTTTCGCACCGCACAAGTTAGGTATTTTAGTTTTATTTCATGCCATGTTACTGCATTTTACTGTAAATGCGAGTATGTGTGTCCACTTTCGCAAGTCTTTGATTGTTGTGGTGTGGATTGGTAGTTTCTTTTGGCAACTTTTAGAACCTATAATGATGAAAAATATGTTAATATCGCCTGCATTATTTTACGACCTGAGAATGAATTTGTATCTTGTTTCTATGTGTTGTATATAAACATGGGCGAGCATTATTTTTTTGCATAAAAGAACTCAGCCTGGGGCCTTGTTGTCCTGCTTAAAGTATGCATCTCCTGTGTTTATATTACACAACATATACACTTACAAGCTAAAACAATACCTTTTATCTTAATCCTACTCACAGATAGGTGACATTGTTCAATCCTTAAATTAATTCCGCATTGATACAAGATATGTCCTCCTGCATTAAAGCTCCTGGCCGATCGCTAATAGCCTGTTCCCTCAGGACCCCATATTTTTACGGAAGTGTCAATTTTTTTTTGTTTATTGCGTTTTTTTTTACTATTTTTCTAATTTACCCTGTTTATTTTAAGGGCTAACAGATGTTGGTTTGCAAGTTATAAACGAAGTGTGCCCCATTTTGGTCGACATATTATTTTTCATAGTATCTATGGTCTTAAAATCACCTTTTTTGCCCAAACTCAAAACGGATTGAAATATCGGAATGAACCTTTACAATTGTGTTTTGGGGTGAAGTCCTTTCTATCAAAATGAAAACTCATATACTACATCGGGCCATCCCCCTTTAACAAAAGTCAAACCTATTATATATTATGGGTTGGGCCATTTAGTGACCCCACCTCACTGTAACCCAAATGAATTCAGCAGTCCTTCATGGATAAAAATGTAAAATAAATCTGTAATTGTGTATTTATTTACAGTATTCTGCGCTTAAGGAGAGGTTACTGTGAGCAGACATTACGAGCAAGCTGCAGCACTACACCATGCATCAGTCACATATTCAGTAAGCCGTAACATCTTAAAGAAGAATTGGTTCTTTGTCCCAAATTATTCTTTTGGTTGGATTTCAAGGCATAAAAATGTTGCTCTACTCTGTTCGATGTCAAGTTTGGGGGTGCCGTCACTGCGTGGTTAGGTTTTTGCACCTGGAAATTGGTCTTTTGGTTGGATTTCAAGCAGAAAAAAATGTTGCTAGTATCGATCTTTCACTTTAAGAGTTAATTATATAATTGATGAGTTGAATATCTTTTGCAAAAATCTCTCAAAAGGCCGAGTAAAAGAATACCAAAAAGGGGCAGCATGTAGATCATTGCAACCACTATTATTTGCTATTGCTGTACAATGGATATGAATTTTTTCCCCTTTTGTCAGCCCCCCCCCACGCCTCGGGCTAACTACACAGACTCTACACGCCCATGAGTCATAAAGTCACATTCCAAGACTTCATATATGATATGCTTATATTCAGAGTTCACATATTGAATAGCTTTTTAATTAGCAGATATTACAGCATATTGGTACAACATGGGTAGACTAGCAGAAGATAGGGTTACTTGAAGAACATGAGGAGGGCTACATTCAGCATTGGATTGCATAGCCTAGATAGATTAGATAGATTATAGTTTCAGTATAAGCTGCTGAACTATTCCCCCATTTAAAGTGACGAGGAGATTTTTTTTAGGATACAAATTTCCTCAATTCACTGGTCGGTTGCAGACCACCTACAAGAAACGATTTTAAGGCTTATTGGACAAACAGGTGCACAAGAAACCGCCAACCTTGTTTCTGAACTTGCCTGCTATCGAATCGTTCCCCATAGAAAACCATGCTTTGTCACTAGTCATCATCTTATTACATAAGACGGCTTATGCGGCTTATTCCTTCAGGTGAGCATTGAATTAAAAAAAGAAAAAACCTAAAAAATTAAAAAAAAAACCGGGTTCGAAAAACAATTGGGGGCGCTCTTTCCTGGAAATCTCCTCATGTCTCTTTAAGGTTCCATTCTAGCCCATGGTTTACTCCTTCATATTTTGTCAAGACTTTTGTAGCCAAAAAATATTCAAGGTATTTCAAATTCAAGTTCAATCTGTTTTTAACACACCTTGAAGGTTTTAAGATTACTTTATTATCTAACAATTTTGAATCTAACCACTGATGTCCATAGCAGCTAATTAGATTGGGTTAGTCAAGCCAGCTGTTGTAACTGCCCGCCTTTTAGATTTGAAAAAAAAAATGTTCAACACCCTATGTAAGTATTCACTATATTGTTTTTTTTTTTTTTTACATACAATGATAAACTTCTGAGTCACCTTTTAAAATTTACAGATGAAAGGTCAGTGATGATTGGTATGCAGGACACAATTATGCAATGGTTAGTGCTTTGCAACGGTCCAGTTGGTTCCTTTCATTGCACAGATGGAAAACTCAGCAACCTATGACTCATGAGGATTATCAACTGCCCCACTAGACCTAACCTTAAAAGGGAACAAAACCCGAAATATTCGATCAGCATATGTTTATATACATATATGACCTTTCGAATAGAAGTAATTCGTCTCTCAAACCTATTCCCTCTAAAAATAAAAGCATTATTTCAGTGTTCATGGGTGATCCCTTTGACTTTGGAATTGACGTAGCCAGGGCCACCAAAGAGTCCTTTTAAACATTCATATAGGTGTCCTACATTGAATACATTAAACACTACAAAATTTCTCTGTGACGGTGATTGCGGCTATTCAAAACATTCCTGTGTATTTAGAGCATAATTCAAATGTTATATAGGATTTTATGCATTTTCTCAAGCTAAATTGGCTAATAAGTAGGATTAATTTTCTTTTAACCCAGTTTCACATAGTAGTTCTGACTGTGTATTAGAAAAAAGACCTGACTGAAAACATTTCCCACCAGTCATTGACCATTCACTTTTTCACGGGAAGTAATTTTCTATTTGACTAACTTTAAATCCTAAGATTCTGGTCCATACATGGATTGCAATGTTGCATCTGTCTCTACAATTAATTTTTTGCCAAAGAAATGGCATGTGGAATGTTTTGAATCGCCGCACCATATCTCACTAAGATTTTACACGTACTTCAATATCTTAGGGGCCTGCACTATTGCTTTGCCGTCCTCCTTGTGGGGCCCTGCTACGTCATCCAAGTCAAAATAGATTCCCTAATCCCTAATTAAGACTTTTTTTTTTAATGTTTGGGAGGGCATGGGTTTGAGAGATAGAATTACCCTATATGATAAACATAAGCTTGTCGCTCTTTAAGGTTTAGTTTCCCCTTTAATGGTAATTCAGATATGGATTACAGGACAATGTAGAAATGATGACAAAAGTGTAGCCTGAACCGTTTATCCACCCACTTTGCATGTTTTTTTCTCTACATTTTTTTTATTTTTTAGGGTGTTTTTGTGAATGTTAACATTCACATTACAGTCACGTTCTTCATCAGTATCACCCGATGTCTTACATCACTTCCTTACAGAAATCAGGTATCTTGGGTGGGGTATCCCCTATCCCCCGCTTCAAAAGCTAAATTTGAGCATCCCTACGTTACAGGGCAGTGCGATTTCCTTGCTTTCTTGCTTGCTTTTGCTCCCCGCTCAAAGGCTAAATTTTAATTCATCCCTACTGTACAGTGGGCAGTGCAGATCCTTGCTTTCTTGCCTTGCTTTTGCCTTTTCCGTGAAGAGTAGTCCCTCACATGATGTCAGAAGACCAGACACTTTTAGTGATGCTGGTATCAATACATACTAGTACTGTGTTAAATCATGATGTATAATTGTAAATGGGCTAAGTTGTTACATCTTGGCAGATTACTCAAATGCAGCTAGCCTTTAATAACCCAGTAGTGGAATAGATCTGCCTCACAGCTGTTTAAAAGTCTCATTTAATATCCTGTGTAATTTTTCCAAATTTCATTGCGGGGCATCGTGGAAATTACTCAACATTTTCTGTATCATTAATGCCAATATGAAAGCGTATATAATTTTCAACACATCGCGCACTGTTGCAATCAAAATTCACAGTCAACTGGTTCGACTGTTGACTTTGCAAAACCCAACGCTGAATGACTTTGTCAGCTGCAACATTTTTGCCTGAATGTTGAGGAATATAAATGGAACAAAAATTAAAGATAGCCTGGTCCGATCACTAATAGCCCTCGTCCAAGAGCCTTATATTATTTACCAGAATTGTCACTATTGAGTGTTTCATGGCAAACCCCGAATTATCCTAACCATAAAACATGAATTAAAAATATTTTGTCTGACCTATGCGCTATTTAAAATTAGTGGTATGATGGGATATGTGGTTCTGGCGATAATGACGGCACAGTAGCGTCATAATCCTTCACCCGTGACGCTTTCATAATGTGTATTTCCCCTATGGCACGTATAACGCACACGGCTGGCATATCGCGTAACAATGTTATACACTTAGCATGATTTTTAAATATTGTTCAGGGTTAGACTAGATGGTTTAGTCAGTGTTAAGGGTTTAATAATTTTGTTTTTTGTGAAACCATGCGTTATGTGGTCAACAATTTAAAGAATATCTCAGCGGAAGCTCGCGCGTTTGCGCAAGGCTCCCCTATCTGAGCTAGCAGAGCGATCACTGTATTGAAGCATCAACTAAACCAGAAGCGACACTGATCCTACGGTGAACACCACCCGAAAAAAGATCACCACCCTCCAGTATTTATACCCACCGACATATAACTTTCAGACCCGTATTCCAAAAAGTGTTTAGCATGATTTTAAGCAGATAAATGTATCGTTTAAGTAAACGTAATTCCAGAAAGGATTTAAAGTAAAATGCACTTTTAACTCCGACAAAATGCATCAAAAGTTAAACACGAGTGGTGATTAATAAGTTCTAAGCCTAAGGTATAAAGAGATATGCTACAAATTCAAATTTACACACCATCTACAGTTTCATTCTTCAAATGAACATCCCAAATTTCATGTGTATTCTGTTCTATTTTTTAACTTGCAGTAATCAAACATTGAGATTTTTCCGATTTATTGAAGCAATTACGGCAAGAAAAAGTGAAACAAAGTTGAGGAGTTCCTTTCCATCTTTGGAAAGATATTAGTCAAACGGTGGCCCAAATCGGGGTGATATGCTGGATGTTCTAACCATATTGGAGGGCCACACTGAGGGATTGCAGTCATGGCTACCATAGACTTATGGACTGTGGCATTGTCATGAGGAATAGCACCCCCGATGTCATCCTTTCCCTTCCCCTCTCCCAACTTTTTAATTTTTCCTCGCATAATTGCTTCAATGGGTCCGGCAAAACTCTCAATGGTTGATTACCTGGAAATTAAAAAATAGAACGATATACACATGAACTTACTGGAATTTTTCATTTGAAGAATGAAACTGTTAGACGTGAATTTGAACTTTGTAGCATATCTCTTTCTACCTTCTTAGGCTTAGAACTTATAAATCACACCCCTCATCGGTATGGGGCTAGTTTTATAATTGGTTTAGTGTGGTTTTCGTCAAGTGCACGGCTCATTGCACTGAGCGATTGACAAACATCAATGTCGTCATATCATTCTCGCTCAGTTTGTGTAGCACCTTAAATGCCACGGAAAGCCATGATACAATCTGTGCACTCAACCATTAAACACATAGGGTTTTTTTATACGCTCAAGTATGGTCTTTTACATAAGACGATGTTATTAATGTTTAAAAGTTTTTTATTTTTTTTATTTTTTGTATTTCATTTAATTAAAGAAAAGTTTTGAGCTAAAATAGCAATTTTAATTACGGTGATTTTAAGCTAAAATCGCGTTTAGCTAAACAAGTTTCTGGAATACGGACCTCAGTTTTAACCCTTTTTTTTTTTTCATTTTTTTTGTTTTTATCTCACAAGGAGTCTTCTACTCCGGGTGCTAACTCCGTATAGTTTCGCCTGTGATTATCCACAGTTGTTTTTTCTGTACCTCCTCAAACTCCTATATAATTTTCCGTTCAACTCTGAACCCTCCTCCTACACGGCTTCCTCCTTCTTTTTTTTTCTCTATTCCCTCAGCATTTCCCTAGGGCCTATACAAATTGTGTTTTCTCTCATTCCCGTCTCTCTCAACCATCTCTCCCTCTCCCATCTTTTTCTCTTCCCCTCCCCCTCCCTCTCTCAATCTCTTTGTGTAATGACCATCTTTCCCCCCATCGTACTCTTTCTTCTATGTGACTCAACTTTTCCTCTTTTCCCCCTCTACAACTTGATGTTGCCCTCTCGCCATCCTCACCCAAAGACCCCTAAAATTTTCATGCTCGTACCAAACATCCCGATGGACATCCAATTCCAAACGGCAGGGCCAAGGGGCCTGCTGAATGCTCCCGGGAAGGTTCCCGGGGTAGACCTGTGGGGTCCAGGGATGAAGCCACAGAATATTTCCATTTTTGTGGGCTGCCTGCTATAGCTGGCGACCACTTAGCAATCTGTTTTGCGTGTGGATGTGAGGATGTATGTGTGAACTTGCTAGAGAACATTGTAAGTTATTTTTCAAATTATAAAAAGACATTCTAGTGTATTTTTCCCTTGTGGGAGTCTTTTTCTTCATTGTGGGAGTATTTTTTACTAGAGTTACTATGTTACGAATTGTCTTATAACAAATAGACTGTAATCTAGTATTGAATTTTATTCCGTAAAAGAGGAGAAAGAGATTATTTTTCTAGTTTATTAACTATATAGGCCTGCGGCGCACCCTTGTTAAAACTTTTGAACAACATTTAAAAAAAAAACTAGGGAAAAAATGAAAAATCCTTTAAAAAAAATGTCTAAAAAAGTGTCTTTTCAAGGAAAAATCCTTGCAAAACTATATTGTGTGAAATTCTTCTTTATATGTTTTGGAAAGTGTATTTTTTCTTTAAAAATGTCTAAAAAAAAGTGTCGTAATTAGAGATTTTTCAGTAAAAACCCCCACAAGTCGCTCTTGCAAGTTTGTGTGTGTGTGTGTCACTAAATTAAGTTTTTTTAAATTGACCTCAATTGGAACAACTTCTGTCATAGGTGCACCATGGATCTCTCATATGTTGATAGGTCCAAGGTCATGTGCCTAGGGCAAAGGTCATGTAGTTCAAGTTGAAAACTAGGCTAAAAAATGGCAAAATTGACCTCATTAAAAGTTAAGTTCAATTGACCAAACTCCTGTCATACGGTGCACCATGGGATCCCTCGCATGAGGTTCAAAGGTCAATGTACCAAGGGTTAAAGGTCATGGAGCGCCCACAGCTTATACTTCTTTGAATATAGTGGAGCGCAAAAGCCGAGAACCGCGAAATTCTTAGTTGACAACAATTTGAGCCTCCTTTTCTCCTTTTTTCAACCCCCGGTTGCGTGCACTCCCCGGCTACGCGCTTGGTTTTTTTTTTTAGTCCCACTATGCAGATGATAATTACAATGACTACAAGTCCTGGTGGCTGTATTTTGTGGGGCTGTTTTGAGAAATCAATTATTTAAAATGCAAATATATCCATACACACAGTAAGCTCTTACGAAAACTACTGTCATTGATGTGTTTTCCGGACAATGACTGTTTTTCTTTTGTTTCT